>VZSV01000053.1:3449155-3489245 GCA_013398735.1 Nothocercus julius
TTTTCTTTTAGCTTTTACTAATACTGAAAGGAAACAGTAAGAGTTTGTAAGAAATCAAAATGGCCTTCAGGATGCCTCTCCCTTGTGTATTTTTTACTTCTCCAGCTCTGTGTTCCCCTTTTCACCCTAGTCCCAGAAAGGCCAGCATGAGACTTCTGATGCAAGTCGTGTAAGTACTGTAACTGAGCAGAGAAAAGGATTTCTCACCAGGTTACAGTGGTGCGGGCAGAGCCATCAAAGGATCTCTGCATGAACACTTAAAGCAGAAGATGCTTACGACTTTAAAACGTACAGCTTTATTTTTTTTATATATATATTTTTTTAAATCCTAAGATAAAGGAGGTGTTGGGAGTTGCTCCCTTTCAGAGAACAGGATATATGGAAGAAGTTGGAGTCACTACACTCTTAACTTTTTTTGAGGAAATCTTTGGATTTAGCATGTATAGAGAAGCAAAAATACTCATCTGTTAATTTGATATTCTGTATGTTCTGTGCCCTTAAATGTAATTGTTTTGAAAATAAAACTAACCTTGTTATGTGATGTTCAAACGCAAACTTGTGTGCAATGTTTTAATTTTTTTTTTAAGAAAATGTTTGTATATAATTAAATGGTTTAATGTGCTTTAATTGGCCTAAGGTAAAGAGTAGTCCTAGAATGTAAACATATATAATTAGGATTTCTGATTTCACTGTGAGATCTCTGAACTCTCTTGTTTTGCAAAGTGGTTTGTTTTGTTTACAAAACACTTTCTATTATTTCTTTTATGGTGTTGGTTTAAAGGCATTTGCTTCACTTCTGTTCTAATATTGAATTCATGGTATAGTGACATCTGGTGACACTTAGCATTATCAGTTTCACTGTGTAAAGTCGGACACTTTGAGCAAAAATGGTAATGATATGACAATTCTCTGTGTCTATGAATACACGTTTTTAAATGAGGTGGTTATAAAAATAGTTGCTGTGCAAAATGTTAGTAGTCTTCTTCAAGAAGAAAGCAAATTTTCTAATATCACTAGAGCAGACTCTTCATTCATCTTCTTACTTTTAAAGCACAGTGTCAAAGTGATGCTGCTTTACCTTGTATCTCTGATGTTTTTTAGATATCTGTGAAGTATTTTTGTTTTTTTTGTCGCTGTTGTATTTTTTCTGCAGATTTTATATAAAATACCAGTTAATGAATTGCCTCTTTTTTTTTAAAAAAAAAAACTATTCAACTAAAATACATTTCAGACCAAAACCAAATGATATCATATAGCATTTGAAACCTGCCTTTTCCTTTGTCCCTTCTTTTTTTGAAATAAGCCAAATGGGCATGTAGATAAGATCACTATAACTGGGTCCAGGTCTCTCTTGGTCAAGTGTTATTTGAAGGTCTGTTAAGATCTTATAAGACAATATACAGAAAAATTATTGTAGTAGGAATATAGATTTAGAAGTGTTAATGAGATTAATACAGCTTAATTATACTTGTAAGTTGCTACTGTCCATAATGACAAGCTTTTTGTCATAGAAACAATGTATGATAAATTAATTTTGGTCTAGTGTATAGAATTATCATATTGCTATAAATCTTTGAAGTAAATCTGATGCAAAATTTTCATAGCATTGCTGGCCCTGTGTATACTGTTCTTTGTATACTGTATGCATATTATTTTGCCTACTGCATTAGTCTTCAGACTAAAACTCTTATTAGAGAGTATTTGGATACTTCAGACTGTGTTTCTTGCAGTTTACATTCCTTTACCATGGCATTTTGTCCTGTCTAAAAGTATTGTATGGAAATGTTTAAAACTTCTGTACAAAGTTTCAATAAAAATAGAGAAAAAAAAAAGCAACAGAGTAGATATTTGTGAAGCTGTTTTAGAGAACCTGCACATAATCATGTCCTATGTTCGTGTTTGTAATAAGCCTTGCATCCTTCTGGATAAATACCTCATATTCTGCACCCATCATGAAAAGGCAGACCTCTTGAAGCAGAGCGTGACGGCATTTAGTTAGAGAAGTTAAAAAAGGGGGAAAAAAAAAAAAGTCTTTTAAAACTGCAAGAAGAACCAAAATATGGTTGTAGAGTCAAAACTGAAGGCCGAGGATCACTGGGTAGGGGGGAAAGCAGAGCAGCAGTGCCTCTGCAAAACCAGATGTGGTTGGGCTGCTATTTAGCAGGCCAGCCTTGCTTGGTAGAGCCCCTAACTGTGATGGGGTATGGATATGTGTGTGTGCATGTATGTCGTATATGTGTGTGTGTGTGTGTGTGTGTGTGTGTATTTTTTCCTTATGTATGTGTATAATTTTGAAAACCCCTGTTCAGCTGCTGCCTAAGCAGTTCTTGAATGGGCTGCTTGTAGTCACTGCTAGAGAGTTGCCTTTGCTGGGGTGGGAGGAGGGATTTTTACTTAGATTAAAAAACAAAACAAAACCTCACAAAACCCCCATCACTTTCTGGATGCAGAAACCAAACAGTGTCTTGCACATCCTTCACCCTCTCATACTTGTCCCCCGTAAGGAAGTATTTGAACTAGTAGCAGTGGAAACCCGTGCAAATTGTGGCTTTCTTGTTGTCCAGTGAGACTACTTCAAGCAAGGAGGGGGGCAGGCACCATGAGAACCAGCTCTGGGGTCGTGATGAAGATGCCCTCCTGGAGGTGGGAAGCGTGTTCCCACAGGTTATTGGGAGGCCGGTAAATCCAGATATTCAGCTACAGGGAACATGCTGCGTTCATCAAAATTATTCTTAGTATTCTCTTCTGCTACTGTGTTTTTAGAGGACAGCAGGAGCTTTGCTGCTTGTTTGTTAAAGGAGTGGGCACAAAAAAGCTATTGGAGGGGAAGGTTTGGACTTGGGATGCCAAATGAGCAGAGCTTCCTGCCTGCAGATTGGGTTTGGATGTGTGATTTTTCAGATTTCCTTTATGCAGTGTGTTTATCAGTTAACAATTAGTTAACTGCTTAGCTAACTAGTGTAGTAAGTGATTTTCTATTTGGTGAGAACTTTTCTTGGATTTTTAAGCAGGGTTTGAGAAACCTCTTTGTCCCTCTAGGGAATCTTGCTGGTTCCATTCTTAATAGTTAACAAAGACTTTGTGAATCCCTAGCTTGAAAGTGCTTGAGACTTGACCATTTCTGCCCTTGGGTGTGGAGTCCTGGCCCCGACAAGCTTGTGGGCCGGTTCAATAAATGCTACAGCAGCGTTTTTTTGAGGGTCCACTGGAAAAAAGGACTCAAGGAAGTGGTGGTAATAAGTACTCTTTGCCTCCTGGCTCCAAAGTGACTTCTCCCTTCCTTGGATGTGGTTCTCCTGGTTTGCACTAGGCATGTTCCTGTGCCAGGAAAGTGAACAAGCCAGGACATTTGCGTTTTGTGCTTTTTTCCCTGCCTGTCTAGCAAGCACATTGAGTCAGGTTGTGCTTAGCGACTTGCCTTACTGATGATTTTTTGTGGGCTTCAAGGACTAACAGAAGTGAGATGACATTTTCCCCTTATGGCTGTGTTTTATGTTTTTAACTCTTAAATTAGTCACAACCATGTTCAATATTTATCTAGATTGTGAAACTAGCTTTCTAAGTTAGCTCTGAATATCCCTCCTTACATGCTGTAGTGTACAGGAGAATCTAAGAAATTGCCCTGGCTTAGGTAGCTGGTGCACAGCAATGGATCAAAGCAGTGACCTTCACACTAAATACTGTTTTGGTTCTGAGCCAAAGATAGTTAATTTCCTGTAAAAGCAAGAGGTTTAAAAAATTATGACCGTGGTCCTCACACCATGGGCAAAGTTGGCTATTTATCACATTGAGCGTTTTCCTAGTCCTGACTCTTGTTCTTATACATCAGTAAGGATGCTATAACAGCTAAGTATTAGGAACCAGGCCTCTATTTCTAGTCCTTAAAGGAAGATTTCTCTTACTGAGGGGGAGTTGTTCCGTAACCCAGACTAGTCCAGACGGTGTTTGTGATGCTCTCTTGGTCTTTGTATTTGAGTATTTGAGATATATTCCGGGAGAGTCCCAGCACTTGATTGCTGCAGTGAATGCTTTGGGCACTTGCGCATAACTCTCCAAAGAGCTAAGAGCTCCAAGGCTGGAAGAGTCAGACCCAGAGGATTGAAAATCCATCTGTCTGGCCCTTGCAGCTTGTGACTGAACAAAACCATCGTGTGTCTTCTGGAGGCTGTTCAGTGCCTGTTGCTGCTGTGCACATTTCCCTCAATTGCACAAGTGTGAAAACTGATTTGGAAAATCCCTGGCATGCTGAATGCGTCCAGAGCAATTACACTGCCGGTTTTGAGTGTCTTGTTAGAGACAGTGAGTTATTCCCTGCAGGGAAAAGTGCTGCACTCAGTACTGCGCATCCAGGGGAGACAGGGAGGCAGCAGGAATTGGATGGTAAACTCTCGTGATGTTGTGTGCCATCTGCACCGCAGTGAAGCCCTTCTCCTTGCTGATGATACCACTTTGTCCCGAAGCGTTTGGGAAGCAAAGCAGTGGCTGCAACCGGGTGGCAGCGGCTGCTTTTGGCTTCACCTTACCTCTGAGGAACAGCCATCATTTTTTGGATCCCTTCTGTCCATGCTTGAGTCTTCCAAGCTGGATGAGTAGAATAAAGAAACGATGAAAAGATGAAGAAAAAACAATAAAAGAAAATACTAGGGGAGCAAGGGATGGATACATACACACCCTGGAATATAAGGCTGAGTAAGAGGAGAGATACTGAGCTCATCTGAGAGTAGAAGTCTTATCCAGAATTAAAAATCTTATTTTAGATGAGTCTCATTTTGAGAAACTTGACTGTAGAGATAACATTCTTGAGAGAGAAATTTCCAGACTTAAGCTCCAACATAAACTTTATTCTGCTGATAGATTGAGTGAATATTGGTCATATTATTTTTCTTGAGCAGCCAATTTTCATAAGATTTATTTTATATTAAACCTCTTAATGATAGGCAAAAATATACCAAAGGACCTCTTATCCAGGGGAGTCACAGCCAGCTTTCTCAAGAGGGTTTATATAGCAACCTTTTGTCTTGTAAGATAGGGAAGAGGAAGGAGAAAAAAAAATCCATCTTCTCTGATGTTTAAAATCTTTAATTCATCTAAAATACATAGGATATATTTTCTAACTTGCCTAAGAATGACTTGATAGAGGTCTTGATTGCAGTAGCCTGCACAGTTAGGTTGGGCTTTACTTTTTGCTTATCTTGGGACCTTCTGAGGGTGGAACTGTGAGGCTGGGCACTTGCAGAGCAAAATGTTGAGGAATCCAAGGAGAAGTACATGCAGTCAGAAAAGGTTTCAAGGTTTTTTTAATACCTGCAGTTGATGGCCCTCCTTATAGGCCCTTTTCCTTTTTTTTTTTTTTTTTTGTGTGTGTGTGTGTGTGTGTCTGTCTTTTACTGTCTTTTAGGCTTAAAAAAACCCCAACTTGATGAAATGTATTCTGCATCCAAAAGTCACAAGAGAATCAAAACTGGTAGTTTTTGGTAAGCTTGGTCTCGGGAAGTTTCTGGTAAGAACTTCAGCTGACCAGGAGTGTTATGTTGAAATCCATCCTGTAATGCATTGTGGTTGAGAAGAGGAAGATAGTTTCTGTGTGAAATATTAAGGAAGGTACTTAATTCGTTCTTAAGTTATGGTCAATTGTTCAATTGTTTCTAGTAATGAACCTTTGAAGTGCTTTGGAATCACTGAGATATGGTTATAGCTGGCAAAACTGCTTAACTAGATTTATAACTAGACAGACATGTTCTAAAATTCTTTTTAGAGTTTAAAAGGGCTGATGCTATCTAACATGAATTAAATTTAACTTAGTTCAGTGCTGAGACTAATGTGCTAGTTTAACCCAGACTTGGTATTTTCTCGGTGTGTATGCTTGCACTGCTTTGCTTTTGGTTCAGTTTCTTAGCTTTGACAGTTTCCTATGTTTGAAAGTGTTGAGTTAAACAAAAGATTAAACAAAAAGGTTTATGGAATTAAAAATTTGAGGGAGTGGTCAGAATTGACTCAATTTGAAATAATTATAACATCCCATTCCCAAACCATGTCTTTAATTACAGTTCTGATAAATGAAAGGGATAAACCAAGAAATGAGCAACTTCACATGAGGTGAGTACGAAGCGCACAGACCTGGATATAGAGCAAGCAGCAACTTTTAAAGCCAAAGTGCTGCTATTATCTTCAGTGTCTCAAGATCCATTTTTTTTTTCTTCAAATTGAGTCAATTTTGACCACTCCCCCAAAGTATTTTTTTTTTTTGTTTGTTTGTTTTTGGTTTTTATTTTGGTGTGTGATTTTTCCTCTATACCAGCCATTTCCCAAATCCAGCTGTAAAATACTACCATGCCTTTTTGTTCAGTTTTGTTCAGATGGAAGTCTGAAATGGTCATCACAATCAAGAACACCTGGTTTCTTCCATTCGTTCCTTTATATCTGGAAAATTTTACTCTCTTAATTCCTGAGATCTCTTAACTGCCAATGTCCAGTTTCCCCGTGACATTTATCCCGATCACAACTCCCAGGCCCTGATCCAGAGTGCTCCAAGTTTGAGTGGCTGCGTCTCTGGAAATCCTGATTGCATTTACTGGTTACACACGGGCCATTTTTAGCACATGTGCAGCAGGACCAACACACCTTCTGTACACTTCGTCTACTACTTTTATCTTTAGTTTTATGTCTTTTTTGAAGAGTACATATCCTTCAATGGCTGTGCCCTAATTCTGACTGCTCTTCCCTGATGTTTACGCTTTTACAGTAATTGCAGCTTTGCGTCTTGCACCAGGAGTTCAAGTTTGTTCCCAGGCAGATAAAGAACAACTGGTTACTAACCGTGTTGTATACATAGCTACTGTTTTTACTGATGTTACTACTATATTTTTTCATGCTGTCTTATCTTCATATACTGATTTTTTTTCAGCTCTTTGCTGTGCCTTGTTCTGTGTAGAAACAGGCAACTAAATGACTCCCAGTTTTGCCTCGTTTCTTGTCATAAAGTTCCTCTTTCTTACGCCAGTTGATCTTGGCAAGTTCACAAATGTGTATGTTTGTCTGTCATTTTCACTAACAAGTTTTTAGTGTTTAGTTGTGTATTCAGTAGTGATAGAGACATTTTTTCCTACAATTTTGCTGCTTTTGACTTGCAGTTTTCTCCTCAGCATAGATTTTGCATTCTCTGATTTCTACCTCTCAACACCTAATCTCAGAAGAACCTTTGTAACTATTTTGCAACCAAGAGAAGACCTGATTTTCTGCTGCTAGTTTCACCTGAAAGGGAATTAGAAATGTGTCATAGTAATTTTGATGGCTTTATTTTCGTTTGCTATTACTACCTTTTACTTTGTGTTAGCTGAATGGTTAACCGAATTTCGGGTCTTATTTCCCTTCTGTGCTCTCAGGACCCTTTTTGGAAGAGCTCTGGTGGCTTGAGAAAGCTTCTTTAAAGGCCTGCTGCTTTTTCTGTCTTCTGAATTTCTGTCCTCTCTTGAGCAACCTCTGGCCAGCTAATTAGTTTGAAAACTGAGTGGTGGCGAAGAGTCTTTTTTACATGGCTCTGATTCCAGCCGCAGAGCTGTCTTTTCTGTTGGGATCGGGCTGCATGTTTTTAGAAGAAATCGGCTTTATAAACACGTTATTTCAAGCTGTCGCCAAGTCTCTGGTCTATCTCAGGGTAACAGTATATGGGGCTTACTCTTTGCAGCTTCGTGGCTGAAGCGCTCACGTCCATTTGGCCTCCAGTAGCACAAGAAGCTCTTCACTGGCAGAGTATTCCCATTTTTTTTCCTCTTTGCCTATTTTTTAATATGCTTGCAGCTTCCCGTGCGAGTTCTGTATGGCCGATAGCACTGCTGTAGTGTTTGCTCTTGTGCTGGTGTTGGAATTGCCCCTCAAAAGCGGCGCTTTGGAGCTGTGCTGTCCTGCTGGCCCGGGCCAGGTGTGCTCTGGCGGCCTGGAGCCTGGGGTAGCGCTTGCCTGGGTGCCTCCATCTGTTGCCTTTTTTGGAAGCTGGTGAAACGAGTGCATTGAAGAGCTGTTTGCTCACTCGAAGGTAACCGCGTCCTCCCCCAGGAGGGACTGAGGACAGGCTGCTGAAGAGAAGCGCAGGAGCCAGAGGTGTAAGAGAAGCGTTTCTGCATGCAGGGATGGTGGTTTGTGTGACATCCAGGGCTACGAATTGCTCCTGGGCGCTTGGGAGTAGCGGAGGTTTTAAATCAGCTTAACGGGGCTCCTTGTGGAAGGGAGCCGAGCTTGTGGAAAGCAGCTAGTTAACAAGACGTTTCTTCTGGGGAGCTGCGAGCTTAGGGGTTGGGAGGTGTGGGCAAGTGAGCTGGTTCGGTCCGTAGATAGGTGTCCTCCAGTTCCTTTTTCGGGAAGAGGAGTATTTCAAGTAGAAACGCAGGGAGAGTCCGCCGGGCCTTCCTTCCCGCGGGCTGGCGCGTGAGGATGCGCCGCGCTGCGCCGTGCCCACGGCTGAGCTGACGGCTCCTGCGCCCACGGCAGGGGAGCGGGGCCCGCAGTCGCGCGCCGGCACCTGCAGGCTCCTCCTGCTCGTCCCGGCGCTCCGGCCTGGCTCGCCCGGCACCACGTTCGCTTTCTCTCCGCAGCCCACCCTCTCCCTCCCCTTCGTATTTTTTCTTTCCCTCTTTGCTTCCCCACATTTGTGGTAGGAGAATTACTGCTGGCTGTTCAGGAAAAAATGTTGTGGCTCCCGCGTTGGGAGCCAGACAATACCATTTCCTATGTCCTCAGCTGCTCTGGCTCCGAGGCAAACCGAGGAACCTGTGTCTGTGGATATTATGGTTAGCAAAGGCCGGCCTATATATAGTTTGGCCGATGGCTTTAGGCAAGCTATGATAAACCATGCTCTTTTTTGGAGGGGAGCAATGAGAGGGATTACAGTGACAAGCTTGCAAAACCAACAATTAGTTTGTGTTTTCAGAGTACTCCCACAAATGGTGAGGTTGCAGAAAAGTGTAATATTTTACAGTCCTTAATGTAGAAATCTGTGGCTTTCTTTTCTTGTTCCTTCTGTTTTGTTTTGTTTTGAAATCTGTAGGGCTTTATCCTGGGCTTCATCGTGCTCCGAAACTGCAGATCACGCTGCCCGTGCTGATCGGTCGGCCTGCATAGGGAGACGCCAGCGGCTTAGATATCTTATAAGGCGTTGTGGAAGAATACACTTCTCCGATAGCATTTAACTTACGCATGCACAGGTATTGGCAGCGGAAGGGGTAGGTCACACAGCTGGGCATACAGCTGTTCGGCTGAAGATGAGCAGTGAGGGTCTGATTTGAACTGAGCTCCTTTTAAGGATCCGGCATATTTTATGCAAGCAGAAAACAAGTTGTAACAGAAAACCTGCCAGTATGTTTATTCACCGGCCCAACAGATTTCTCCTGTGATAACTGCCTGAGTGCCGCGGTAGCTCCTGCAACCTCGCCGCGCACAGCAGGCACCGCGGCAGAGGGCTTGAGTGGCAGGTCCTAGGGCTGTCCAAGAGGGTATTTTTCAACCTGCTGTTGGAAGCACTGCAGGTGCACTGCAGTGCTCACAGTATTCAGACCGTTTGATTAGCTGCCCTTTCTCTCCTAACGCCGCCTGTTACTGTTATTAATGTGGGGAAATAAAATACTAGCGGTCAGATTCTGATTTAAGAGGCAAAGTCATCCGGACAGTAGAAGGTTCCTGCTTCACAAAGGCAGTACTTGTTTTCTCCTCTTTATTCAGGACTGATTTCGGGTAGCTTTGCACCAAGGTGCTCTGAATAACACCAGCAATTAAGTATCCTACTTTTTGGCTTATCCACGCAACACTGAGATGCTGCTGCTATTACAAAGCTTCTGTCATGAAATGAGTGTATTATGTAAAAAAATACGTTGTGTTTTGATTCTGTTTAACACTGTCAGGCCTGTTGGCTCAAGCAGGAGATTTCCCAGTGACCTTTTCCGATCCTTGAATATTTTTTAAAGCACTAGTGAGTGGGTAATGTGCTGTAGTGACTGCTTCTCAGTTCTTCACAGCAGTGTTTGCTTGTCCCTCCTTTCCTCAGGTTTGTGGAGAAGGGGGACTGGGTGTAACTGCTTGGTAGTTGTTGTCATATAGACAGAGGAGAGAAAGCAATGCAAAATATAAGCATATAGGGAAGACTAAGAATCTGACCTTAGAGGAAAATACTTCTGTTGGTGGGATGTGCTCTCTGGATTTGCTTTGGTGAGTTATAAGGAGGCTAAGCTAATGATTCATTATGAACAATAAATCTAGAAGACAACACAGGAGCAACTCTTGCCACCTACTTGGGAATTATCGCTGAAGGCTTTTAGAGAGAAATGGTGCTGTCATGGGAAAAGAAGAAACCTGAACTTTATTATTAACTCCTAAAAAATTCTTGTCATAGAGTAAAATTTTCCTAGCCTTCAGTCCAGAAGTAAGCACTGACAGGGCTGATGGTTGTTTGTAGGAACCCCATACCCATAAATGCATTTGATGTTGCCATTGCTGTCTTAAATAGCCAAAGTAGGAATGGGCTTTTATGTTTATCTCTTCAAGTATCCTGATACCAGCCTTTGTTTTTCTTAATGTGGTGAAATACCATGGTGAACTGTCCTGAAAGTACCCTGCTCTTGACTCTCACTATCTTACATGTTGCCCACATTTACCTAGTAGGTCAAACTGTGTTCAAGCAGTTGCATTTCTTACTTTTGGAACCTGTAGCCAATGGCGAAAACGGGGCGGAGGCAGCTGCTTAAAAGCAAAATATTTTAATAAAAAGTTTAGAGAAAAAAAGCTTTTAAAAGTTTTTATATGCTAGTTATACCTAAAGAAAAGCATTGCACAATGGTGACCTGGACAGAATTCACTTTTTCTCGTTCCCTAGTGGGTTGTGATTGCCTGTTTAAGCTGAGCGGCTCCCCAGTGTCTGCTCAGGACAGAGGGCGTTTTGAAACCCCCCAGATGTACTTTTGTTCTAGTGTTTGGAGCTAAGTGGTTGCTATATTCCTGGCTAATCATTTGGGCAACGTCCCTTCTCAGAGTTTATGTGCCAGTTGAACAGCTTTTTTTTGGCTATTGTTTCTTTCATGGTTCTCTGTAAAATCTATGTTCTATAGATTCAGTCTGTAGATAGATAGTTAGAAAAGTGATCTCTCTATTGGCAAGTACACTGTTGGTCACCCAGTCACTACCTTAGTGTGTGGTGTTTATGAATGTTACAGAATGTACAGCTCTAAACTTAGGCTTACAAGGTGAAATATTGGAATCTCACTTAGTGTGAGATTGGTGAAGGTGTGTGCGTGTGTTGACAGGTCCTTTAAAAAAAAAAAAGCTGCCTTGAGATGAGGGAGATTAGGCAACTTAAAAATTCTGTGAGAAAAACTGAGTATGTGGGCAGTCAGAAAGCTGAGTCGCTTCAGCACTGTGTTGGGCATGCGGTATTTTCAAATATTCAGTGCTCTCTCTGGATGGTAGTCCACATGAGTCCATGTAGCTGGTGGCACTGCAGCTGTACCCCACAATTACCACGTGAAGCCCGGATCTTTGATGTATTTGTGGTGTTAAGAGTGCTCCTGTGACCTACCTGTCCTTGACCTCAGGCTCAGGGCAGGAGCTCGTCAAGCTTTGTGCTCCCACTTACACCTAAGGCATGCCGGGATCATTTTAATACATAGTTTTGAATTACAGGACAAGGAGAGGTGTCTGCAAATGTTACCTGATAGTGTAGAAATACAAACCACTGTCAAAAGGCTGTCTAAGTTAATAATTGTGTTGCATCAAATTCAGTAGGAGTTGGGTAAGAGTTGTATTAGGAGGAATCAAAACATGCCATTTCACCTAAATATACCTTTATTTGAAAACAGTCTTTTCACAGATTAGATGCAGGTATGCCCCTGCATTCTGGAAACTCATTTTTCCAAGGTGTTACTTGTCCCCGTGCCTGAAATGTGGGTGATGCGTGATTACAGCATTAAGAAATCCGTGCTGAGTCTGCCATAGTTATCTTACTCCAGTCTTATATATCATTTGAACAGATATGGAAAGAGTTTTGAAAATACAATATGGGTAGAAATACAGTCATATGTTCCATATATTATTTAGAAAGGTTAGCACTGCAGTAATAAATTCTTCCAGTGATAATTATAATGATTGTTCAACTTGAAAAATAAACAGTAAAATACACGACCTTTTCTGAGGCCAGGTCCAATAGAAACTAATTTGTGTTTTTTTTTAAACACTGCGTTGGACTAAATCTAAAGGACTGTAAAACTCTTGTATAGATTTCATTGATTTTAGTATGTAACATTGTTTAATGATACAGGTGTTTTATTATTTTCCAGTGTACTAACAGCTTATATCTCGTTACTCGATTAACTTGAGATTGAGTGGCAGTGCAATACATCGCAATTTTGTTAGATGCTGCATATTCCTTCCTAAATGAAGAAAAAAAAAAAAAAAAAAAAAAAAAAGGAGGGGGGAGGGACAAAAAAAGGTTTCTTGTAAAAAGGTAAGAATAGATGGCTTCAGTCCTCCAACTTGGTATAAGATGACTCTTCAGCTTTGGCAAGTGAACTGCAAAGACGCGCGAACTTTTTCAAGAAATTAATGTTTGCGAGCAGCCCTTTTCCTTTGCAAAAAATTGCAAATCCAGTTATATCCAATGGAACATATTCTTCTCCCAGTGTCTTCATAGGAGTGTTTAGGAAGTCTCCTATTTTCAAGACTTGTTAACATACGTGGAATGTATCCTCCCTGTTCCGGGGGGTCCTGATAGTGGCAGAGACCTCTGTGCACAACTGTGATACAGAAAATGACTAGGGATTTTAATGCTGCATAGTTCTAGAAATTAAGTCTTCATGTAGAAGGGAATTGTGAGGGTTTTTGTTTTTAGGAGAAAAAAATGACCTGGGAAAGCAAACAAACTTGGTGGTTCATTTTGTCTTTCCAATTTCAGTCATTTGTGTTCTGATTGTTCCTGAGACTCTAATTATGGAGTTTTGAACAGTACTTACTCAAAAAAAGAAATGCTTTATCTTTTTTATTTTTTTTTTAAACCATATAATCCAGAAGTATTTGAGAGATGGGAGATAGATTTAAAGGGGAGAGTGCAGGGATTAACATGATCAGATTCATGAGTGGATCAGCACGATCAGGTGCAGCATCAACGTGTAGGTGCCTAACGTAGGGATGGAAATCTCAGAAAATCAGATTTCTGTAATATTTCTGGGAATGGTTTGCTTTGTGGCAGGAGGCCCAAAAGAGTTTGAAGGAGGTTGCTTTAGCTTTGCAAATGGTTTTTGGAGAAGGAGATCGTAAGGATAAAAGATGCTTCCAGAAAAATCTCTTGAGCCGTAATGGACGCAGCCACCCTAAGTCAACTGAAAATAATGTTATCGCTGACTCTAACCTAAAATATAATTTAAATGAGTACAGTATAAGCCATAGTCTCTCTTTATAATTTCGTCATCGTAACTGTTCACATTATGACAAGAGACACTTTTAGTATTTGTCTCTTCTAGGAAACGGTAGTTACAATACACTGTAAAATTTTGGTAGAGTAGTGGCTTCTCTTTACATACACGCTACTTGTCTGGTCCCTGTAATGGTTTTACCACATATCTGCACAAATGCTCAGGAAACAACGGTCAATTTTTGCTCACTTTGTAACCGTTGAAGCACTGTGTGTTGAAGATAACTTTCCCAAACTGTTCACATAACCTCAAGAGGGAGGAATGAAGTTTCTCTCTGATGGTGAGGAGTAATACGTGCTGCCGCCTGATGGACTCTCGGGTGTCACAGGGCAGTAAGCACGTGGGAGCAGGAAAGCGTTTCAGACAGCAGGTACTCCAGGCCTTTCGAAGAGCAAGCAGCCTTGCCAGATGTCCTATGTTGGACATCTCTGCTCTGCTTTCAGAAGCTCTTTCGTATCACCTTGTATCCTCAGTAAAATGAAGGAGAAGCTTCACATGGCAGAGCATGGACTATCCTGCGTATTGTAAAATTCTGGTACCCTGTTTTTCACCAATTTCCATTAGGCTTTCTGAGCATTAAAAAGCTCTGTTTCCTAGCTAAGTTTTGCATCACTAGCGTAGGTTTAGGCAACTACCTTTCAGTCATCCTGTACATAAGGTGATTGAAAGATTACCCAAGTTTCTTTCTGTGAAAGGACAGTGACTCATTATGATGGTCCTATTTAACAAGATACCATATACTGTGAAAACTAGCTAATTTTCCATTACTTCTTAATTTGCAGTTGTTGCTGTCTCACAAGACAAGTAGACTTGGGAATGTGTCTTTATGTGAAATGTGGGAAGGCAGGGAAGAAAGCCATACAGCATGTTTTGTGTTTGCTTGGACTTCCATTTAGTTCCTTTCTCTACAGGAGGTTTGTTTTCTTGAAATACTTCTTGTCACTAGGAACATAACAAGTTTGCAGTTGTTTTCAAAACATTCTAATTTGTACTTTATTATCATTTTCATAGGTATTGTTGAGTGTTATTACTGGAATGATTCAGCGCTCTTAAGAGCCCTGATATGCAGTAAGCAAGAAAACCTTGCACCCATTTTACCTGTTGGCTTTTGGCTGCCTCAAGCTTGTTTTTCTAGGAAGTGAAATCTCTGCATGTTAGATTAATTACTGCATTTCAGTTCCTTTACTCTTGAAAAGACTTGGACGTTGGCTGTGTAAAAGCAATGAAATGTGCAATGATTTAGCCAAGAGCCCAAATATGTATTGCAGCTTGCAGCTGAAATGACTGTACAAAAGGAACACAGTGCTAATTGTTGACTCTGTATCGAGCCACAGATTCCTGCTCCCCCCATACTGTTAACAACTGTTGTGGTGAACAGTATTAATTAGCATCAGTGATCCAGGGACCTGAGAGCTGTTGCTGATTGATAATAGCTGTTTGACTTGTGTGTGACCTGTGATATGTACTTGTGTCTGTGCCAGGTCAGGCAGAGTGTTATCAGGTGAGTTAAAATCATCGATTATTTCCTTTTGCTGTTGTTCGTGTGGCCTAACTTGGACATCAGTGAAAGCTGTTGCTCATACCTTAATTCCTACAGGACTTGCTGTTCTTCCTGGATTTTTTATGGGAAAGTCTACTTGTACTTCTTTTCTGCCATCTCATGTTGTTAAAGGATCTGTCTCTGCAGTTAGGTGTGCAAATACACATGTTGCATAATATGAATAACCAGATTTGTGTACATTTCTTCTTTTTCTTCTTTTTTCTTCCTTTTAAAGCCTGAGACCGCAGCTGTGCTGAAGCGTACTGTTGAGGCCCTCATGGAGAGAGGAGCCGTTGTGAGGAACCTAGAAAACCTGGGCGAAAGGTCTCTGCCTTATAAAATCTCCAAGCACAAAGAGCGGCACAGAAGAGGAGGGTATGCATGACACATTATTCCTGAAAATATTGCAAATGCTTCTTTAAAATGTCCATGTGTAGTTCTCAGGGTTTGGTCTTCCATGTGCTGTTTGGGAGTACATATGTAATGTTTATCACCTGCATAAGGTGTTCTGTGTCTGTTCATATGTGCACCCTACTGTAAGTATTGGGGGGTTTTATGCTGTACACTGTTAGCTTTTTGACAGTTTTTGGCTGTCACATTATGAACAGCTCAGGCCTTCATAACTCCTTCCCCCGGCATAGGCAACGTTATTCTGTTATGTCATTTTTACGTAACTATTTTCCAAGCCAGTCACACTGTTTACTGATAAAAGTCTTATCTAATCTGCTGGCTACCAATTGACAAAACTGATTCTTTTTTTCTCTAACGCATCTGAACTAAATGTTAATTACCACATATATCCTGTGAGGCTTGTGTATGTTTATGATACACGTTTTAATAGCGCTGACCGCTTAACTCATGGGGTGTATTATTTGTCTACTTGAGGATAAACAAGCACATTTATCCCAAAGTGATTACTGAGATTCCCAATTAACGTATTAGCCAGCGCGTCCCTCCTGAGATGAAGAGCGGAGGTGCCGAGGATTTCATCCGCCCGTTGCTTGCCCTCGTGTTTTGCTGCCCCTTACGGCTCCCTCCGAAAGGAACACCGGCGCTCCGCAAGGACCAAGCCGTGTTGCTAGGCAACCCCGGCTGCGCGGAGGCCGCACGCAACAGCCAAAATAACTGCTAGATCCAGGCGGTCCCGCGCGCGTAGCCGCGCGGGCGCTGGCTGTTGGCCAGCACACGAGCTCCCTTCCGCGGGGCGCGCGGCTGGCGCGGGCAGCGCCAGGTGGCTCCATGGGTCGCTTCTTGGCTTTGCAGCCGCCCTCAGCTCATCTCCTCCGGGCTGACTCACGGTTTCACTCCTTCTTCTGAAGACCTCCTTAACTCTCCTGCAAAGCAGGAGCGGTGGCAGCGGTGACTGACAGCAAGGGTAGGGGAAGAGAGCGCCGTGATGTGCCTCTTCCTTGGCCAAAAGCACTGGTGTCATGGCCGCAATGGTCTTGTGCTCTTGCTCCACGAGGCCTGTGATGGGCTGTCTTCAAAGCATCTCTTGATCCTGGTGGTTGTGTTTTAGCATCAATCCCTGTTGACTATACATGGAGGCTAATGAATGTCTTCCCTTAAGACATTCCCTTAATTCTTCCAACCGAATTATTGATGACCTCCTTCTTCCATTGGCATAGAAGCATTTTATGAATGCTAAATTCGTTTTGGACTGCTTAAGCAGAACAGGGATCTGGTATTATACTCATTTTACACTGGGGAGCCAAGCCAGAAGGATGAAGTTCCATTAATTTTAGATTCCATTAATTTTAGATGCTGAAGCTGTGACTTCTACGTTCTAGATTTGTTTTTGCTAGAATACTTAAGGCGTTGTAACATGTCATTGCTTCAGATTGCAGTTCCCACTCAGATCACTGCTCCCAACTTGGGTGGCACCAGTTCTGCAGATCAGGTCTCAAGTTCTTCAGCTGGGAAGCCGGAAAAGGAGAATACAATAACCAGTGTCAAAGGAGGTGGGAAGCAGAGATGGATGGAATCCATTCCTCCAGACCCCTAAAGTAGCAACAGATCAGACTGCAGGAGTCCTCAGTGCAGGCGTATTTTGCATTCTGAGTGAAGCAGGGTTCTAGTAAAAATAATTGCAATCATGTCTTGATACATAGGCATGAAGCCATCAAATTAATGTCACCAGCGCTATTCCTCTTCCACCTGCTAGTTCAAGTCTCTCTAAACATTTAGTGGTCATTCTGCTTGCCCTGGATTCTGCCTCTCTGTATTTGAATGCGACAGTTCTCTGCTCTAAATTGCTTGGCTTCTTGAAAGAGAGAAGCTGTTTGAAAGAGAGCACTGCTGTGCTTTCAGCTGGAAACTCAAATTCAGCAGAAACAAGATATTATAATGGTAAGCGGCAGGCAGTTTTAGTATCTGATAATGTGGGAGAATGTATTTACATAGATTTTGCTAAGGAGATTGCAGTGCAGCCTGAGTGCAGTGGATTCCTGATAGACCATTGGATAATTTATGTGCTTGGGAGAATAAGTCAGGATATTAAAGACAGTCTAGGAGTAGTGAAAAGCCAGTTCTTTATCCACCTTTTAACACTAGATCAAAATCAGTTCTACTTTACAACATATGTAAAAGTAATCTTCTTTCGAACAGGACAAGGTGTTCAAAAAAAAAAAAAAAAAAAAAAGAAACCCAGACTCTATAAAAAATAAGCTTATAGAATACCTCAGTAAGTTAAATATGCATCTGTCCTTACCAAGAGATCCTAAGATCTTTCCTCCTTCATAATATTTTTTAAATCCTGTTTTTTTTTTTTTTCTTAACAGGTCTTATTTAGTAAGACAAGACTTTCTTTCCTACTCCCTCCCCTTTCTTACCCACTTGATTTTGAATAGTATAGAGCGTGGCAGAGTAACTTGGTGTTAATAGTATAGTGTGTCACCTTTTCATTAATATTTTCATTAACAATTTCTGCGAGTACAGATGATGCTGTGCTGTGAGGAGAGTATAAAATCTTTTACTTTTTTTTTCTTTTTTCTTTTTTTTTCTTTTGCTTTCTGATAGCGTGTAGAGGCTTTTGGGCTTGGGATGTGTGGTGAATCTATTACTTCTTTGACATCCACACTGGTAAATGGTATGACAATTACTGCAATACCACATTGATAGTGTGGGTCACGGCTTAATAGAATCTGCCTTTTGGAGACAGCTCTTGTGCTAGTGACCATTGCATGAACCCCCTCCCTGTCACTTGGTGGCATAAGATCCCCTCAAGAGTGCTTACGTGGAAAAAATAGATCAGAGAACATATTGGTATTTTATCATCCAGAAAAGTGTAGAGTATCTAGTTCTGCTCCCTTATGAAACACCTCCAGTGTTATCCAGTCTGTTTCTCTTAGCTTGACTTGGGTCATGTGTATTGCGCCATCCAGCTACATACATACATTTTCCATGGGCATGAGCTCTGTGGTGTGTAGCTGCCATTTGCTTCCTAGCCCTTTGCTGTATGTTTCTTTGATTTCGTTTTAAACAGAAGTCAAGAGTTTACCAGCAGCACATAATAAAGCTGAATGATTGATGGAAGCAATGCGGCAGCGCAATCCGCACAACAAAACTACCACTGCACCTAGCCAGGTAATTGTAGGGTCTTCCATGACTAGTAAAGAACTAAATTGGAAAATATGTATTCATAGGTCAATTCTAGGTCAGTTTTTTTCCATACGAGTTCGCTAGTGCTTCAGCATCATCCATCTCGGAAGGCTGTTACCGCATTAAAGGCACGTAATGCATTTAGTAATATCCAGGAGACTTTTCCGAGAACGAGAGTTTTACTGGCAACTGATTGGTACGCAGAGATTTTTCAGAGGCTGCCATCGGGGACTGTGGCCTGCAGCTGTCGTTGGGATGAGCGGGAGTTTCCGTCTCCCAGGCAGCTTTGAAGACTGTAGATCACACATCTCATTGACATGTTCCTTCTCAGTGAACAATATTCACTGAGGAGGTGGTGCGTGTGTATTGAATGTATATTGAAACAGATTTAGGTCCTAAATGTTATCTTTTTTGGCAGAAAGCACTTTCATTTTTTAGAGTATCTAATATTGACAGCTTTTGTATTTAAGTAATTAGGAAAATTGTATGCTTTGGGGACTGTGTGGAAGCATATGAAGAGCAAAACTTTTAAATCATTGGTTTACTGATATTTTAACCTGAAGTTAAAGTAGCTACTGATTTACGTTGATGATATTAAGAGCCATGAGGAATTAGTATTTCCTTTTACAGAATTTAGGATCATGGTTCAAGTAGATTCTGTAATGTTTCACGGAACTGTAATAAATACTGTTCATCCCTTGGATGAACAAAATGTGTCACAAGGACGCCTTGGTTCCAGTGTGGGGTAGGTATGTAAATTTATTTGAGGTACTGAGCCTAAGTGACTTGCCCACCCCACTGTGTAGCTTTAAAAAAGTAGATAGTAGCAGATAAGGATTCCCAAGTTTAACTTCTAATAGGCAATAGCATTTGCTCTATTTGTTTTTCTAGCCACTACTTGTTTATCATTTTTAATGAGTTCTTTTTAAATTATTCTTAATACAGTGGTACATTTTTTTTCTCTTACACTGTATCATGTGTATCAGTAAGTGCTTATTTTTGGAACAAGCAAAGATGAACTGATTTAAATAAGGTGTGTATGTTAGTATTTCAATTCAAGGAATGTTAACCTGTAGGTTTGTTTGCTATTTACAGTGATACAAAATCACTGAATCCCTTAAAACAACTTCCAAATAAAGTGCCCAGACAAGGTCTGGATGAAATTACAGTGCCATTGCTGCCCGCTTGGTCAGTGTTAAAATGGAGAACGTTGCAGCTGCTCATAAAAGATGGATCCCTGTAGCACAATCTGTGGATCAGGTTGGTTTTTTTGGCATGCCCGAGCTGCCTCTCACGCTGCCAGCCTGTGACTTCATCTCGTGCTTGTGACACTTCATGCTTCAAGGCATCGGGCAAAGAAGCTGGTTTGGGCGAGGTGGTTGGTTTGTGGGATATTTTTACTTTAGGGGAGCTGGTGCAAGGAAGTCTACAAAAGAGATCTTTACAAAACAAGGTTCAGACACTGCTGTGGGATGATGGCTCAAACTTTTAACAGGCACTGTTAAAAGTGTGCTGATCTAGTATACCGGAGGAAGGAGCTATAACTGGCTTTCTGGGGAGAAGAAAGTATCCAGATTTTTCTGGATTTTGAATATTGCCATATGCCTGCTATCTTGCTACCCCCTGGCTGCCATTCCTATTTTGGTTATCTCTCCATTGTATATCGGCTTGGTCACTGCTCAGGTCAAGTTATTGTGTAAATGAGTAGAGCCTGGTTGGTCTCTACCTTTGCTCTGTGTATGTGTTTGCTTTCTCCCCCACTTAATCCACCTGTAATTTAGTAATTTTTAGACCTTTCTCCCTGCATTTCAGACTGATGTATTTACTGTATTCATGAGTTCTCCTGTTAAACTATGCACAATTCTGATTATTCATAACAATTTTCATGTTTCTTTTGCCAGTTTTCACTGCCTTGTTGTTTTTTTCCCTTTCAAATCTGATTTTGAAAAGATGGCAATTTTCTTTTGTTATTTGCTTGCTTGTCTCTTAATCTTTTTGTTTTGCTTTTCATTCCAGTTATCTCATCAATCCACTTGTTCTCTGAAATAGCAAACTCGGATCTTACTTTTGTTCCTGCTGAATTGCATTTTAGGAGCTTATCTTAACATGTGCGTGGGGAATTTTCTGCTGGAGGTGTGCAGAGACCCTAGTGATGGCCAGATAGACCATTGAATAATTCCTGTTTGCCTCAGTGTCCCCGGGGAGCAGGTACAGGCAGTTATGAGGAGGAGCAGTTTGGTCGCTGAGTGTGATGTTAAAGGATTGGAATACTTTGGAAACATAGCTATGTAAATTATTTGACATGTTCAGGCCGTTCATCTGAGGTTAGGAACTATACTTACACAATTTATTTTTAAACAAGCCAGCTTGTTTTGGAACGGTATTTCAGGTGGACAAGACATGTTAAATAGTCATTCCAATAACCTGCACTGCTTGGATATAGCTTTGGTTATTTTATTTTGAAGAGTAGAATAATAGTTGCCCATCAGAATTGCTCTCTGAAGCTTTGCTTTTTTTTTTTTACAAGTTTTAACAACCCTTGCCATCAGGGGAAATGCAAACTATCGTGCAGTTAAAGGACTTTGCTCTTTTGATAATATACTGAAATACTTAGCTTCATTCAGGTAGACTCTCTCGATTATTTTTGTGGCTATTTAATGATTAGGGACCAATAGGAAGAAAGAAAAGCAGGTGAAAGAGCTTGCAGACTTTCCCTTCTTAGTGCCACCCCGCTAAACTTGCAGTAAATGCACAACCTGTCATGTTTGTTCCGCCCAGATCCTAGAGCACCTGCAACTGCATCAGCAAAAAGGAGCCGTGTCTCCATAACGCAGCGGGATGAAAACCGGAGCGGTTGGAGTATTTGAGTATCGGGCACATTTGCGGTCTTTTCTGCTAAATTGATTATCTCCTTCCACTAGATGGGGCTTTCTTCACTGATGAATGGAACCGTTCCTTCCCCTTCGGGCGCTTTTGTTCGCGCGCACATGCCCTGGTGAGCGCGGCATGCCGCAGGTTGGGGAGCCGGGGAGTAGTTTGTCTGCCCCTTATGTGTGGCAGGGCAATTTGCACAATTTTGGAGCATCTCTGAGGAAATGGCAGAGCGCAGTAGCGGGTGATGTTAAGGCACCAGTATCATTGCCTCGTGCTCTAAATTCTGTAGCATCCTTGTATAAGCACGTTGATTAAATGCAGAGATTGCTCTTAAGTAATGATCTTGGTGAGATGGGATTTTTCTTTTTTTTTTAAGCCATGTATTCTACAGAAACCAAGATGTGACCCACACAGAACTAATGCCTCCTGTGTAGCTACAGCCCGGCTTATAACAGTTGAGCAAACTTCGCAAGTGCTACCCCCCGTGGGAGCTGACCAAACCTAAGTATCCAGTGACTTCTCAGATAGGCAGAATAGGTCAAACTGGTTTCTCTTCTGCAGTGTAACAGTAAGGCTTTTTTCTTTCATTTTTCTGCAGCGCTGCAAAATGCCTTTCCATTATTTAATTAGTATAATAACAGGCGTCCGAGTCTAGAATTGGCAAATGAAATTTCTGAAGACTCTGGATAGCAAGAAATAATTTTGCCCCAAATATTTGCTCATTGTGGATTACTTGCATCACTCCTGTGGCACAGTCTAGCTACTGGCTGCAGCTCTTGGTTTTATTCTGGTGCTTGCCAGTTGCTGTCCTGGTAATTTTCAGGCAGCTTAATCTATTCCATATATGCTTTTTTGAAAGCTAAAAGTAAAATGTTAACTAGTCCTTCCAGCTACAAATCGGAAATCTCTCAGAGCATAAACTTGGCTGCTTGCCCCGCTGAGGAAGAGTAGCCGCCACGAGAGCTGGGAAGAAGAGCAAACTGCCCCTCTTCAGAGTGAATGCAGTGGACCCAAAGATGAGGTGATCATTCAGGTAGCAAAGTGCTTTCATTTACGTGGGATTAATTTAATAAGAACGAACATGCAGCTGCTTTCACAAGAATACCAGTGCTTTTTTTTTTTTTCCTCCAGACTGTTTTCTGTCTCATTCTTAGGTGCACTACCTTTTCACCAGAACATTTTCTTTCCTTTATATTTCCCATTCCCCATTGGCAAAGCTGACTCAGACTCATCTTGAAAGCAAGATAGGTAACTGAGTTCAAGCTTATCATGGTTAAGCGTACACCCGTTTTCTGTGCCCAGCTGTGGCATCACACGGCCTCCTCCAGGCCCTGTCTGGTCCTGGGCTGCCCCTCATCTCTCCAGGCACACTGCACCTTGGCCTTAGAGCCATATTCCAGGAGGGCTGAAAAGCCAGCTTTGATCCAGGTGCTTTTCAGGATTTTTGGAAGTCAGAGAATGTCCATCTGAAAGCAAACTGTTTGAGTGCCCTTAGGACTCAAAGGTCAAACAATTTCTGGCTTGGATATATACAGAAGAATGAAAGAAATTTAGCATTTTTATTTCATGCAAAGGCAAGTCCTCCCTTTTTTGCTGTCATATGATATTGCTTACTTTTCCGTTAATGCAGTGTTTTAATATGATGTTTCAGTAGATAGTGAGTCTGTTGTCCTGTATTTAAATCGACCTTCTATTTACGGTACAGCAGAACGATAAAAATAAAACTGTGGTCTCCGAGCGCATCAGTGGAATTTTCCTGCCTTTCTCCCCCGATGACTTGGCTGACTCCTAGAGAGCCTCAACTCTTGCTGATTTGTGCTTGCAAGAAAGAGGTGGTTTCCCTCCTGCCTTCCTGTATTTCCCCCGTATTTAAATCTCACCGGGGTTTCGTTTTGTTTACTAGACAAATAGTAGCCACAACACCGTGTATCGGGTCATAGTTCGTTGGCTTAAATAAAGGTTGCTGTGTGCCTTATTGAGAGGTGGGTTTAAAAAACAAACACACCGCATGACAGATGATATAAATGCATATATTCCGGGGGAAACATTCTAGATCTCAGAGATTGCTGTTTTACTTTTGGTGGTTTCTTTTGCAGCCATTAGTTTCTTCTCTCTTTCTTTAATGAGGGAAGAGTATGTTTTATGCTGGCCCTCTCTTCCTTCTCTCTCTCTATTTTTTTTTTTTTTGGCAGAGCAAGGCAATTGCTGCTTGTTATGTTGAAGAATGTTGTGTTTTTTTTTTTTTTAATTGCATTGTCCTCAATTACAGCAGTTTTGTATCCTCAGATAAAATACCTATTCTGCGAGGAGTCATAAAGATATGCTGTAACAGCTCATCCTCCCAGCCCCCACTTCTCCTTCAGTTATCAACAGTGCGTCAGTGGAAATTTCCACCGTTTGCTAATGTGAGAGAAAGCACAAAGTTGCAAAGCAGCCTTTTGAGAAAAAAAAAAAAAAAAAACTATTGCCGTTTTAGGAACACAATGAAAAGCAGCATACAACTCGCGAGCAGAAATGAAATGAAATTCTAGAGAAGTAGGACTAAAATGATACAGAAAAGGCCACAGTTTGCAATATCAAATGAGTGTCCTAGGAGACAGGTCCCCGGGGGCAGGGGGCATGTAAGTGTTGTATTATCCATTACAATTTCTCTCCCTCCTCGCTCTCCCCCTTCTCCCTCCTCCTCCTGTTTTATTAGTTGCAACTGTAAGAGGATTTGGAAGGGTTCTTCCAAAAGAGAAGATTTAAGCAGCATCTGTTAAATTTACCAATGGCTTTTAATGGCTTTAACAGAAAATGCGCCTTTTCCCTTTCACAGGGTGTGCATCCTTGAGAAGTTGCCGCGCAGTATTTCTGATACATTGTCCGAGCTTAAAAATTGTTTTTCCCCTGAAAGTTGTGACTGGGTGACTTCTCTTATTTTCAGGCGCCAGAGAACAGCAGGCACCTCATTTCTCAAATACATTAAGCCCAGTCCGGTCCCCCATGGAAGCCTTTGAGGATTTGCACGGAGGACTAAGCAGGCCATGGTAGCTCCAAGCTTTTCCCAAGGCGAATGATTCCCCGCAATCTGAACAGTCTTACTGCAGTCGGAGGAGCAACTGCCCCTTAGGTGCCGTGAGCTGGCACCGGTGCCTTGGCGCTCGGCGCGGCCTGCGGCAGCGGGGCAGCTCTGCCTGCAGGGCTGGTTGCATCAGCGTGGCTTGCGCATAGGAGATCTCAGGGCTTCAGTCTGGTCCTTCTGAAAGGACTCCAGAGCTCAACTGTGGTTCTTCCTGTAGTTGCCCGCACCAGAATTTCAGCTGTGGGGTGTCTGGCTGTGGAAAAGCTGCTCCGCAGGGTTTTCCGTGTGGGAGTCCCACCCCTGTGCGGCCGTCCAGCATCTGCTGCTCATCTGACCTGACAGCTCTGCTCTCTGTGTAACTCGTCTGATGTTACCTAGTATAACTCACTTGGATGAGAATTAGCTCTGCACATGGGGAGCAGCATGAAAAACATGCATTTTGGTTTTGATGATCCCATCTCCTGTATTTCCTCTTCTCACCCCTATTCAGTTTCTGGTCTTGGCGAGTTACCATCCAAGGTTATCGTTACGAACTGGACTGTAGCGGATGATGTTCACTGTATATTTGGCTTAATAAGAACCTGGACCTCTTGTAGAACAAAATCCTGGGCTTAGGGAGAATTTTTAAATCAAACCAGGATGCTTGATCCTGTTTGGGTACAAGTGATTTGGGAATGGGTTTTGTTTGTTTGTTTGCTTGTTTGTTTGTTTGTTTGCAAATGCAATGTGACATCATTTAAGGGATGCCACTTTCATGTTATCTTGACCCTTCAGTTAAACAGGGAAGGTGTGTTGGCATGGACGAGGAGGAAAGGGGAGCCTTAGTAAGAGGATTCATAAAGATTAGAGAGAAATGGCTAAACGGGAAGCTTTGAAGTACTGCTGGTCTTGGAAACGAGGCGAGCGGTTAGTTCGCTTTAATGGGATTTCTGAGAAGCTGTTACAGTGTCTTTTTTCTATACTGGAGTTAGCGCCATGACAAACGCAGATTAACCGATCAAAAAGTTTTCTTGATTGCATTTGGATTGAAAATGCCAGTTCATCCACAGAATTTCAGTGGAGGAGAGATAGACAACATCATTTTTTCTACATGAATGTAACATCTGGCAGTTGGCCACTCAGAGCTTGCGGGAACAGTAGACATTACATTGCGAGTGAATTGAAGGTGTATCTCATATTAAGATATGGGAGCTGAATTGACACATCTGAGAGTAAGCCAGTGTGTGGTCATGGTTCCTAGTCTGCAACGGGGTGGTTTCTCTGCTCCTGAACCCCCTGCAGGCCTTATCACTTGCTCAGGTGTGCTGGAGACTTGAAAGGCTCTTACAAAATTAAAATGGAGCTCATGAACAACGTGCAGTTGTTCAACAACGGAATTTATTGCAGAAGTAACTGCAGTGACCTCATATTAACGTGGAGCAACGCTCTATTTGCGGTATGTGAGTTTTCTCGTTATAGCTGTCAGAGGTAAGTAGGTCGTGGACACTACTTACCTGGAGCAGCGCGTTTTGCACGTGCTCTGCATGTGTGGAAGTAAGAGCTTCTCAGTGCTGCCAGGGTCAGCAAGACAGCAAGCACCTCAAATGCCAAGAGCACGAGCTGGCAGCTCCTGCCCGCAGTTGGAAAATTTAAGCCATGTTCACATGGAGGTGTGCCTAACTTGGCCTCAGTCCATCTCCTTGTTGCTTCTGCTGTGCGTGTGCACGTGTGCTACTACCCATTCAGCTCTGGAGCAGGATTTCTAAAGAAGAAACGTGCCCATATATACATGAACTTGAGATGTTTCACACTGACACCCATCCTGGCTCCATCCTGTAAATATCATATGGGAAAGTTCCCCCCACGAAAGATGCAGTAAATTCAGAGAAGGAGAGTGCACATTGTAACCGAAATGGATGTGCCCCCTTCCTGTTTTGAACTGTTCCAGTGGAGGTGTGTAAATGAATGGAGCGGGTAAGAGGAGAGCAAGCTGCCCTCGAGCTCTTCGTGTCAGCAGGGCTGCACAACAGAGATCAGACCAGGCTGAGCGCGCTGCAACCGAGCTGCTCATATCTGAAATCAGAATAGCACTGAGCTTTTCTTCAAAAACAGTTTGGAGACCAACATTTAGGAAATAATCAGAAAATTTGATTTAAGAAATCCCACAGAAGAGTGATTTGATTTGAAGTTTTGGGAGTGCAGGTCTCTTGTTTTATCGTGTGTATGTTTCTCATTGCAGGTATTTTTTGGTAGACTTTGAGGGCCCACCTTCGATTGTATCGACCATGATGGATCATTTAGGACGTGATATTGATGTAATTAGACGTGCTTTTTTAAAGCATCCAGGATCAAAGACAGAAGAATGCAGTGGCATAATCCCAGTCAACTATGAAGATAAACTGATTGCCAAGAAGAAGTGAATATTCCAAGTAACATGTTCAAACTTTTTTTAAAAAAAAATTAGCTTTGCTTTGGGATACATTTGTGATAACTAATGTTCATGAAAAATAATCAGTTTTATCATGTGATGTGTGTGGTATAGTGTGTTATCTTAAGCTATTGTAACACTTGGGTTTTCTTTTTTTTTGTTTAAAATAATTTGAATAGACTTTATCTGCATACTTATCTTGATACATAATGCCTCTAGAAATTGATTTTTTTTCCCTTAAGCATTACATCAATAATGAAGATTTATCCATCATTAGAAGGCTAAAAATAGTCTTCTTTCCTAAAGAAAGCTTCTTCAGAATATGTATATTTTACATAAGAGATTAAAAACTCTGCTGTGTAAATATAGCAGTATAATATGTGATTTGTTTAAGGGGTTTTTGTCTTTTTGAAAAAGATAATAAAGGTGTGATTAAAAATAAAACTTGACTCATTTTTAAGACCAAAAAAGGTACAAGATAAAAAATAACTTACACTGCAAAAAACCATGTCAAACTTCTTTCTTTAAGGCAATCACTCTATAGAAAAGCCTAGAAATTTCCAGATGACAGGTTAGAGAATAACCATGCTTCTGTTTGAACAGAAGAATAGAAGATACTTTGTTTTACTATGAGTTAGACCCAGGTGGACTCTTTTGACTAAGAAAAACGTCAGGAAAAAAAAGAGATCTTAGAGATATTTTGTCTTTCTTTTGCTCTTCTAGCAGCAGAAGAAACAGAAGTGCATGAATGAGATCATTACTGTTGTACAACCTCCTGCAGGTCTGGCATAAATTCAGCAGCGTAGAGAGGAGCCCAGTCTTCCCCCCCGGTTACTGAAGGAACGCGCCCGCCGTCTCTCCCACCACAGGGCAGCATGCGCGTGCTGGGAATTTTGTGGGAGAACAGGTTATGGTACGTTGTGATACAAAGAGGATGTTTGATACCTGACTGAACTTCGTTTGGAATCTCCTCTGGCGCTGCGGGGTGCCAGAGCGGGGACAATCTAGAAACCATCGTCAGATCCCCGAGAGCTTTGACGGGCCTCGTTGACGGGGCTGCTGCCTAGCGCGCGGCTCAGTGATGGGTTGTTGGCCGACTTCCTTGGAGGAGGGTGCGTCTTTTTCTCAGCAGTGCTGCCTTTTTTTCTTAGACACAGAAATTTGGTGGGGCAAAGCAAAACTAGCTTTTCATGCGTTTCTTCTTTTCCTGAAGGAAATGGTGAATTGGATAGAAAAGTGAAGGAGAAAAAAATATTTCTCTGTGTCTTTATTCAAGAGACATGACCATGTGTGTATGTGTTGGCTTTAACTTTTTCAGATTTTAATTCTGTTTTTCTTTCAAGAGCAGGTCTGTTGCATTTTGTGACAGCCTGGAAAAGCATGTGGAAAACTAGAGAGGATGCACTGAAAGTCAAAGAAGGTCCCTTCTGTAGTTAATTCTGCCCCTTTGATTGGTGTTTGCACTGCTGCCAGCACCAGGTAGAACTTCTCTTCCCAGGATTTTTGCTTGTAGGACAGACCTTCCTTCCAGAGGGATGTGAGTTCAGACAGTAGGGAGCTGTAAGGCTCTGTCACGGGTTTGGACCCCTGACCTGCCCTTTTCTTGGGTTGCTGAAAGCTCAGATTTACAGTGCCAAAGGCATGAGCTTGCAAACAGGGAAGCATGGTAATGTAGTAACATGCTTTTACTCAAAAGTTTGTCAGAAGCTTTTCTTAAATAGAATGTAAACAAGAAGCCTGTAGTTTAAAGCCTCACCAAAAATCCCATCCTCCTCCAGGGTTTTAGGCTCTTGTGATAGCCTGCTGCCATATTTTTTGTCACCCACACGCAACAAAGTCACACAACAAAGACAAACCATTGATGTTCCTTATGTAAAACAAGGCAGATTCTCCTTTGTTATTGACAAATGTGCAAACAGCTCAAAGCTTTTTGCAGGACCACTTTTCTAGAATTTTATTCTGTAAAAAATCACTTATCACATATGGCTTAAAACATTTTGCTTCTGGGTAGGACTTTGGGTCCTGTCTTTCATTTGAATAGAGAGGAGAACATATAAGCTTTGAACTTTAGAAAATGAAAATTATGTCAGCAGAGGCTATAAACATATAAATATATGTTTATTCAATACCCTTTTTCTAGAATATAGGGTAGAAATAAATCTTTCATTTTTTTTTTTTTAATCTCTAGCTTGAGGCCTGTGTTTAGAAAGAAAACCCTATGTGCCCAGCAGAGATGGGCTTAATGCTAAATCTATGACATTGTTTGTTGCCAATTAGCATCTTAGGTCCATCAGACTTACATGCTTCTCTCTTCTGTGGGGCCCCTTTTTGATCTTGACAGAAGATCATGGATTTCAAGAGCTACAAGACTTCGAATCCTGAGTCCAGTCCCTCTAAAGAGTGGATCTGCAGCAGTGGGTCTCTTGCAATCTCGTTTTGTGCTGAAGAAACTCAGCAGTGCCAGCCCAAGAGGCAGCTAACCTCAACAGGCCACAAAACAAGTCATAAGGGGATGGCGCCAATCCGGTTCTCATGTATTCTGGAGCACTGAACATATAAAGGGGGAACAACTGAAAATCGTCTTTGCCTTTGGGATAGAAATACTGACCACTGAAACCAATGGCCACAAGCAAAGAAACATTTGGAGGACTCGTGCATGGTTATATAAGCACTCATACTTTCTCAGCAGCAGGATTTATTTATAAAAAGTCTGCTGAATAGCTGGCTCACAACTGTATGTACTATTTTCTTCGTAATTGATAGTTTCTAATACAAACATAATTTTTTTTTAATGGGGAGTAGGGTGGGGGGGGTAAGAGAGGAGTCTTGGGTTACAATTTGTTTAGCCCAGTCAGCCACCCAGCCTAGTAGTTAGCTATTTCAGGAAACTAATTTATAACAGGATGCACATTCCCTTTCAATAACTTCAAACTTTGGAATGGGCATTGGATTTTATCAGAAGATTTGAGCAATTCCGGTTTTGAGCAAACAGTCTGGATTGTGCCATGGAAGAAGTTAGCTAGTAACTGTGTCCTGAATGGTCCCTACAGAGAAAGGAAAATTTCTGCTTTCAGGTGTGTTTGGGGTCCAGTTTGCCTTTTTCATAGCTGACAGCTGATTTGTGAAACAGCTAAAATGCCAGACTCTATTGGCATTCCTAAAATCCTAAATAATTTGAATGGCTATATTTAAAGATACATTTAGAAGCTGATATTGAAGTGCTTCTCCCCTTCCTTAGATTATATTCCGAAACATGCTGCAAGAGAAATATTTTATATTTTTATGCTGCTATGTACTCCAGCTTGTGTTGTTTGCTTGAGGATTGTGGAGAGAAGAGGGTAAGTATTAAAATAATAGTTGGCAGTTCCCCTTGCTGAAGACTATTTTCTCTGTCTTAACTTCAGGAAACGCACTGCACAAGTGGCTTTATGGTGAACATCTTAGGTGCGTCCTCCATCACCCCTTTTCCCTTCTCTCACACTGGGCTGAGTCTTGCCCTCTGGAGGTTTCTTCCCTAGGCCAGGGGCACCCTGCAAAGCACTCGGTGCAGCCACCGCTGTGACCCCTGGCAGCTCCTGCTCACAGTGATACGGTCCCACCGAGCCTGGGTCTGAGTGCCTTGGGCACGTCAATAATCTGTCAAAATCCCATTTGTCGGCAGTGTGAACTTAACGATCTTCAAGCTGCCCAGTGGCAGCAGAATATTTTTATGACTGTAAAGGTTTTACTGAGACTGCCTGAAAACCATCTTTCACCTTCTGCTTAGGAGCAAAGTGTTTGGAGCTTTGCTGAGCTGCAACGCAGTTGCAGACCTTTCACATGACTCTCAAAATCTCCCAAAGAATTACTAGAATGGCAACAGTTGTAAAGACTCACGGTCTTTTAGTGCTTAAACTAGGTTTTGATCACCGAGACGCATCACCTGCCGCTTGACGAGATCTGCTTCTGTTTATTAAGTTGCTCCCCTGTTGCGAAGGAGACTTCAAAACGTAAAGCAATCCCGCTGGAGTACTGCGTCACAGAAACTTTCCCAAGACTTCATGTTCTTCCACATTTTCTTTCTTCTTGGAGCAGCTCTTAGGCTTTGTTCAACACTGCCAGTATCTCCAGCATAAACATTCAGGAATGATGAGGCAACCTTCCCTCCCAGGTGTTTTGAACTCATGGGGTATAATTGTTGGCTTAAAAATTATGAATGCTCTTCAAAATATGAGATTCTTTTTATTGGCATTTTAAATTTTTGAGCTGTTATGATTCATTTTGTTTTCAAACTTTGTTGCTGTCATGATTTTGACATAGCATCTGACTGAAGAGCTTTCAGAAAAAATGCAGCTATAGCAAATGATATTCTTGATAAATTCATTAGGACTGGTCCTGTATCCCTACACCCACTGAAAGAATCTGGAAAGCTAAAAAGGGAATCATTATTTTCTCCCTTCCTAGAATTCTAAGGCTCAGATACCCGAACAGCGGGAGTTGATGTGAAGCCAAAACATGCATTTTCCTAACTGCTGCACGAAGGGAAGACTGAAAATGTGTTATTCTTTGTAATCTATGTAAAGGGTAGGTTTCTTAGCTCTGCTGCTTCAACAGACCTTTAAAGACACGCAGGCTGCAGCTGGTGGACTACCTTAGGCTAATGCGGCTCCTCTTTAAAAAGCTATTTGTGCAACGCTGCGGAGGAGTGGGAGAGTCACCGCTTACTGAATGCTGGTGTAGAGGGGGAGTGATGCACTGACAGATTCCAGTTTTGGAGTACTCAAGGTTGCCTTCTAAAAGCATTTTTTAAGGGGGAGTAATATTCACTGTAAACCTAGGAGAGGCTTCATTCCTGTTATTTTTGTACTGTGCTTACACTGCCAAGTGAACCTTGTTTGGAGAGCGGTAACTTCCACATAGAAAATCTGGCTTATTAAAGTCTTTGACACGTTTATGTTGGACATAGTTTGGGGAGGGGAAGTTTGCTGCGCTGAATCAGTAAGAGGCCTCTCACTGACTTCTACAGGAACAGTTGCCTCGTGACAGGGTGATTTACTGTCTTCCAAGAGAAATCATGTAGCCACCTTAGCAGGGTTTGTAGAGCTCTTCTGAGCTTTTGCTGAGGAGGATTTAGGCGACTTTCCAGAGCAGGGACTAGCTCATGCACTTTGGGGAATTGTCTAGCAAATGCAGGTCTCCCTCAGATCTGACAGGGGGCAGGAGGTAAGTTGGGCTAAATTTTCTGCTGAGGGCTGATGTGAACATCATGTGAGGAGGAAAAAGAAAGACTTCAATTTTGAGTCTCTCTCTGTAATTCAGCTGAAAAGCAGCAGTGGGGTGAAGCAGGCTGAGGAAGGCTTAGCTGCTTGCTTAGTTTTCTCTCAGGCCATCTGCTCTGCTGTGTTTTTTTTTTTTTTTTGCATGTGACAGGTAGAATGGAAATGTCATATGCATTCTGTACTGCTTGTATGCATTTGTGCCTGGGAGATATATGACTGAGGAAAATGTAAAGAGCAGGTTGTTTATTATCTTATTAATGCACGGGCATCATTCCCATTCTCTCACTCAGTGGGTGGGAATGTCGTGAAAGAAATACACTCACTCCTTAAATGTCAAGGAGGTAGGCACCTTAGCAATGCTATGATTGATAGCACTGGAGAGGAGGGGGCAAGAGGGTTGAATATTTCATTCAATTTTAAGTGACTGAGGTAATAACAGACCACGCAGGGCGAAAAGTGTGATGAAGGAGGGCGGCAAAGGAGCAAAGGGTCCGCGTGGAGAAGCTGGAGGGATCCACACGAAGTGCAGGCCACAGAGGCATGGAGAAACGCTGCAGGGAGAAACCGAGGCGCATCCCTCGCTCCGCCCCGAAAGCAATCCGTATGTTTGCACAGAGGAGTGCTGGAAGCAGCTGGTGGGTATGGGTCTGTGCCCAGCGTGCTCAAAGTGTAGACACAAGACTTGTGCTGCGTCAGCATGCTGGAGGGGAATCAAACCAAAATTGTTTGATCCTCCAACTTGCTAACTGTGGGGCAGGGTAGGCTGTTGCGAGTTGCACCAGCCACTGGAAAGTGCAAAGGGTTTGCTTTAGTAATCCCTGTAATCCCCTATAAATAATGCCGTCCCCTATATTGATGAAAAAAATTACATAACAGCGATACCCAGCCAAAAAGCAGAAAATAAACAAAACGAAAATTCAACCAATGCATTCGTGATACTGGTCAGACTCATCTGAGCTGCATTAGGAGAGCTTAGGATTCCCGCCAAAGGAAGGACGACTATCATCATGAAGGAAAATCTGTGTAATACTGGGCTGGAAAAATAGTTTTCAAGAAAAGTCCAGACCCAGAAGCTTTATTTGTTATGCAGGATGCAGGCTGAGCTGGAAGGTGGGGGATTGATTTGCTGGGTCACATTCAGCTACCTGATTAAGGGGCCTTTCGTCCTGAATTTCCTCATCTGACTTGCATCCAGATCAGTAGAGTTGGCCCTGCTTTGATCTGGTGGCTGCTCCATGTGCGGAGAGGTACGTGCTGTTCCTGTGGCCAGTGCGTGGCAAAATCACTGCTGGCTTGGACTGGCATCCTTGCGAGGCTTCACTGAAAAGTGATTTAATGGATCAGGAGATAAAGCCGCAAAGGGTTTTCTCCCCAGGCTGCGTATGCTGGCAGAGCTAGTGGGAGATATTTGCAATGCTGCTGAAGGAAACTTTATTCTGTGGTCATGGAGTTGAAAAAAGGCAGAGAATTGTGATTAATGGGCATAAGATAAGGCTTTAAAATATATACGCGTCCAATGTACAGTTAAGAGTCCTGGGATCCTTTATCAGGCTGTGTGCAGGCCGCAGGTAGAGCTGATGATCACGGCCCATTTTACGACCCCTGGAAGTGCCGTAGGGATTGCGGAGTGCTCAGAGATGTTGCTTGGGAGGGCTAGTGGTGAGCCTGCCCGTCTCCTCGCTCCCGCTGCCGTCGCCCCTTCCGCAGGAGCCCTCCTCCATCACCTGCTGTTTACACATGCCTGGCTGCCGGAGACTGCCAGCTCAGCTGCCCGAACTGCTCGTGAGAATTAGCCTTAAACGTAGGTGGAAAATCAGCATGAGCTGTGGGCATGTGGCTCGTGGGAGAGATTGGGGATGTCACAGCTGGTAAATGGGTAGGCCAGAGCCAGAGGTGCTTCATGGATCTTCACGTGTGACTCCTCCTTCATCCCCAAGAAACGAAGGCACCATGTGGGATTGCACAGCAACGCCGGCTGGGTTTGCCCCTCTGCAGGACCCTTGATTTGAGGTTTAGGAGCTGGTGCGTGAGGAAGGTCTGGCTGGGACAGGGAGGATGAGGAGCAATTGCCTTGCACATGACAAAAAGGGTGACACGCTATGGCCGGAGAGGCTTGCTGGGACCGGCTGGTGCTGCCGGGGCTGCGGCACGGGCCAGGCATGGTCTTTGCTGAGGACAAGGAGCAAGTAGGTAATTCCTGGTGCTTACAGGGGTGCCGCTGCACTGGTGCCATTGGGTGGGCATGATGCGAGAGCTCTGAGGAGACACAGTGTCTGTGGTGGGGGAAGGAGCAGCTTGAGGGCACTGTGGTTTGGCTGGCGCCGTGCTATCCTGTGGGTATGAGGGGTTTGGGCAGCTCTAGGAAAGCCACTTTTGAGGTTCCCAGCCCACTGCACCAACTGTGCTGTTCTCATGGGCTCCCTGAAGACAGAGCAAGGCCGAGAGCGGGGGAAGGAGGGGGCACCAAGAAGCAGCCTAGCAAGGCCATGTAGGCACCGCGTGCCCTCCCACGAAGGCGGCTTCGGAGGGTTTTTCCAAGGCCTTTCTGCGTTAGGTGGATGAATCACTGCTGAAAAGTGCAGCGGTTCTTCCTGTGTAGGTCTGTGCTTCTCCACAGGTTCCGTGAGCACTGAGTAAGCACTCGTAGATGAGCGGTGCCACTGACTGTGAAGAAGATCGTAAATCGTGGCATTATAATCACTCGTGCACGTGACATTCCTCTTGACCTCTGGAAGCTCTAAAAACAGCTGTGGTCTAAAATCCTGAGTTAATTGCGCTGTGAAAATAAATTGGTAAGAGCAAGAACCTCTGTGAGTGTTATTATGATTTGAATTACATGGTCCTTAAATGCTGGCATTTAAAAAAGTACAATAGTGGTCTTCCTCATGTGAGAATCCACAGATATGTTATGCCTCCCTTTAATGGTAAATATGGTCAACTCCAGTTGGAGACAATGGCGTTACCAAAAATATTCGCTAAGGTATTTTTGAGGATATGAAAATTAAGAAGTCCAGATGGTCAGCAAGGTAACTCATTCCTGGAAACACATGCACTCGCTTTGTTTTATTCCTGTGTCACTGGTTTCTCCTTGAATCAGGGGGAGAGTGTGTATTTACTTTGGCTTGCACTGTTGATTTCACTCTGACTGTTTACTTGCATAAAGCTAAGCACATACCTGAAAATTTGTAGGATCAGCAACTTCCTATATAACATCCAGGTTCAAAAATCAAAGCTTTCTTCCTAAAGGATTTTTAAGCAATGTTTCTTGAAAAGTAATACTTTTTTTTTCTTGTCCTAGAGATAAAAGTGTAGCTGTTCACCCACATGACAGTTATTTCCTCATTCAGACACCAGAGTTCTTCTAAGACTTGGGTAAAAGTAAAAAACTTGGGAGTTTTCTCTAAGCATTCACCTTTTTAAACGTTTGATCTACAACAGAATAGTTTTAAAAAGAAAAAGAAAGCAACTCTTGGCATGAAGAGGATTCTCTGGGTGGCCCAATTAAGTTTAATGAGTTTTCTCCTTTTTGCTCTGTTTCCCCCATTACTTTAAAATACCTTGTAAAATTCAAGTTAACTCTGGAATTTCTGGAAAGCCTGCTGGTTTCTCCAAGTTTGCGCATTTTAGGTATGCTTAGGAAAACAGGAAGACTTTTTCTGACTTCACATAAACAGAAGCTATTTGTTTCTGTCTTTTTTCAAAGTCCTGTCCCTTACTTATAGGTTAGGCAGAATTTCAGTGGATGTGTCTAGACTATCTTTATTTTTTTGTAGGATTTCTACAGCACTTTTTACCATAAACAAGTTCAATTTTATCTTTTAATTTGAGCATCATTGTCAGGAAACAAACCATTTCAAGCAGGATATATCAATCCTCTCCCAGCAGGAAACTCTGCAATTCAGAGGTACTTGCTCTCACTTGACTTTCAAGCTGTTCCAGGTGTCTTTCCATAATTAGATTAATTTTCCCATATTCTCCTACACTTCCCTCATCTCTTCATCAGTGCATTCCTGAAATATTTTCTTCTCTTTTCAGTTCTTCTAATTGAGCTCTTCCATCATCTTCCATGGCCAGTGAACTGTTTGAGGAACTTACTGTCTTTAAATTGCTAAAATGTCCTCTGCAGAGACTATAGGGGAGATCAGGTGAGGTGTACAACAACTCCCGCAGCATTTCTTCACAGCTGCACTCTCCTGGCTTCGTAGAATCACACCGTTTAATCAGCCTAAGGCCAGAAGGTGCCTTAGATCATTTAGTGTAATCTACTGCTTATCACAAGCTCTTCTTATTGCCATATTCCAGGCTGTTTTGAGTTGGCCCAGCAAGTCTGGTTTGGCATAGCTTCTCTCTCTAAAAGGCAGGCAACCTTGAAACGAATATTTCAAGTTAAAGCTGTTCCCCCTGCCGCCTGCTTCCCCAAGAGCCTCTTCCACTGGTAATCACTGTCCTTGTTAAATATAACAGTGTTATTTCTGCCTAGCTTCCTTTAGCCAGCCATCTGTTTGAGGGGGACAGGTTTCCACTTGTGGGTTTCACAAAGCCATCGAGTTAGTATTTAAAATACATCTTATCTTTCTTCCATGTACTTAAAAAAAAAAAAAAAAAAGATGAGATATATAATAAAAAATGGTCTTTCTTACATCAAATGATAGCATGGTTCTTTCTAGGTGCAGAACTTTTCCAAATCTACCCACTGTCTTTGCTATCCCTCATGCTGTCTCTGATGTTACTTCAGTAGACAAGACTCACTACATCATCCATCAGCAGGAGAAGGAAGAAGATGAAGGGGAAGGTGTAAGCTCAGAACAAAGACGGCTCAAGGTGCTGTGCATGTCACCTTCTGAAGCAGAAATCTATGTGTATTTCTAAGAGCACTTGTTTATAAGCCTTATACTGCTTATGATTATGTTTCTCTGACATGCATTTTAACACTAGTGAGAACACTCTTATTAGCCTCCTTGCAGAAGCAGTCATCTCTATTTATACATCCATTATGTTTACTTGTTTGTTGGAGACTTGTATGTTTACTTGGATGAATCCTGATGGATGAAGGAAAAAGGGATGGACAAACTTGACATTTTTCAAAGAAGGAAGAATGGGGAGACTTGAAGAAAAGGAAAATAATAAAATAGTTTGAGAACACACTTGTTTGAAATTGGCTAGTGGTCTAATAAAAAAAAATCAAGAGGGAGTGAGGAAAGAACTGAATTATAGATAGATTATAGAAAACTATCAGCTAAATTATGGCCTTGAGCACTCTCATATCTGATTTTCTGAACTGTCCATAAATTGTTTGAGATCAAAAGGAATAAACACAGACGATGTATGTAATGTCTGCTTACTTCAGGCTGACTTTAGCTTCAATTTCCTGCTCACATTCCTTCTACGTTGATTTTCTTTGGTGACTGGAATGTGGCACTTGGCTTTCTAGGCAGGGAAGGTTAGGTGCAGGAGGGGGTTAGCTTATATTCAAGCTGTGCTCTTTTCGACACTTTTGATGCTACCAGTTCACACCACTAATCTCCAAACTCAAATCTGGATTCAGGTCCAGCTGCATTGACAATGTGGACAAGGTCAAGGTGACCAGAGCAGCACATTTTCTACCGCTGAGTGACCTGCCTGACTTTGAAAGCCCTTGTATGGTCCACTGCTTTCCGTTTTCTGTAAAGAGCTTTGTCAGCCTTCAGGGCATAAGCAAGGACAAACTGTTATGTGTTTGGTCTGGTGTGGCCAAGAAAACCTCTGGAGATGGGGATGCTGCGGGACTAAAAAAAAAAAAAAATAAGAGCAAGGTCCGCTGGCAAGAATCTCAGTAATCATAAAAGGTGAGGATCTTGTTTTTCCATGTAACGTCCTGGAATCTGCATCTAGGAGAAACTCACCCTCCTGCCTCAGATCATTACCCCTGCTCTCCTTGCGCGGAACTTTTGGGCCCAGCCTTATAGTTGACTCTTTGAAACTTAGGTTTACTTGGCTGGGGGACCCATATTAGAGCCTTATTTTCACTGTAAAACAAAGATTTTCCAACTGCTTGCCTGACAGCAAGGAGTTAACAAAATCTGGATACCGGAGACCCTAAGAACATGATCCATAAGAACACGACCCAGGTTCTGGCAGTCTCATGGTGTCTTCCCACAGCCCCCTGGGCCGGTATTTTCTGGCTTTTCTGCTTCCTGCTCACTCAGTGCCCCCAGCTTCTGCACAGCTGGCTAGCATTTCAGCCGTCGTTTCACGAGCCTCCGTTTCTGTGCTGCTCCGCGCTCTGCAGCCAGCTGTAGAAGGGCTGTCTCGCTCTGTTGACAGTCAGCTGGAGGATCACGCTGTGCTTGCTGCTAGCTGCCGCAGGACCACGCTTGTGGAGTGTTTACTCAGCTTCCACGCTGGTGTGGAAAACTGTCTGGGAAGGGACCGGCTGCAGGATAGCAGGAGAAGCCCTCAAGATCTCAGCGCCAGGACCTGAGCGCCCTTGTAACCCCTGCGTGAAACTTGTGTCACTGCAGCTCCCAAATGGCTGTAGCTGTTTGGATAAGTGATGCCTGTAGCTCCCTAGGGTGGATACTCAACAGCTGCTGTGTGCGAGACCCAGCAAGGGCAATGGAGCCACACAACGGCATGTTTTTCTCCTTAAATAATCTCCCACCTTTCACTGCTGCATAAATAAAAAAACAGGTTGCATTTCCTCTGCTGGGCAGCTACAGCTCCGGAGTAGACAAAAATGCAGTAGTGTGCATCTGTGCATACATGGTTTTGCTGAACCAGTGGGTTTATAAAACTCTCCAAAAACCACTTGGGATGACAGGCTGCATGTGAACATGTGCTGTTGTAACTGGGGTGACCTTTACAGATGCAGGAAGGTGTGAAACTAGCTACTTATTTTGAAACCAGATCCCAGTTTCCCTTCACGTATTGCTGGGTTGCGGCACCATGTCCTGTTGCTTTTCCCTGCACCCAAGGCCGTGCTCAGGGTAGGATTTGCTGTCCAGCGAGGAGGTGGCGTGACATTAGCAAGCGCTCTCCTCTTCCGCTGGGTATTCATGAAACGGCTTCCTGTTAAATCGAGCATCGCAGTAAGATACAGATCTGGTATCTTGCAGCTTCAGACGCGCGTTACTTCTGGGGAGACGTGGGATTTTATTTCTGCCGCCTGATGAGGGCTGTGAGCAGGGGCAGCAGCAGGGCCTTCTCCAGCGCGGGTTCCCCAAGCCCCGTCCTGCGTGCACCAGTCCTTTTTCACCAAAAGAACTTCTTAGTTTCTAAAGAAGGGGGGGCATGGGGGCTGTGGGTGCCCAAACGCCTCATGTTTCCCCCCCCGGCGGAGCGGCCGCAGCCGTTTCAGGGAGGCTCACCCGGGGTGCCCAGCCCCTGCTGCTTCGCTGTCTCTCGTGTGGCTTTAAAATGGCTCAGGACCCACCATGTGCTGCGCTTGGCTAGGCCAGGCCTATTTCAGGCGCCCTGGCTAAAGGCAGCAGGGCAGGGAGCTCCTGCCGGCGCCTGGGGATTTCGGGGGGCCACCCGAGGCCCAAGGGGGGGCTGCTAGAGGGCGGCAGGTTGCTGTGGCCATGAGGGAGCCCTGGCCTCCCTGGCGGGGAACCAGGGAAATACTGCCCACCTATTCGGACCCGGGATCTGGAATACTCTCCAGTTTTTAATTTTTTTTTTTGTCCTGCTTTTTGTGTTATGAATCACTCCAGATGCCACTTCGATGAGCACTGGAAGGGCTCCCGGGGGGCGCTGCGGCCGCCGCGCTTTGCCGTGCCCCGGCAAAGGGCCGGGTTCAAACCCCACTGCCTAAAATCTGCCACGGCGGTCAGGCTGCCCAAGGGCTTGAGCTCACCGGTAAGAAAAAAAATTAAAAAAAAAAAAAAAGAGAGAAAGAGAGAGAGAGAGAGACAGAGAGAGAGA
>VZSV01000053.1:3490440-3502376 GCA_013398735.1 Nothocercus julius
CAGATACATTCCCTGGCAAAAGGAGAAAGGTCAAGGAGACACTGTTTATTGACTTGGGTTACCTTGGCATTTTCAGTGTGCTGGGGCAAATTAGTTGGGTGTTACTGCCATATTCCAGGTAACCCACAGGGATTACAGGGATCTGGGAAATAAGGTGCGACTCCCACACCAGTTGTGCCAGGGATTGTGCAGGCATGGCAGGAAGAGAGGGCTGTCCCAAGAGCCAGGCTGCCCCGTTTTGGCTTGTGCACCCTGCAAAGCGCCCAGCCATCACAGCAGTCACGGGACAGCGCTCTCTGCGCTGCAAGGGCCGCTTCTTATCTCTCAGCGTTTCAGTAGGCCAAAAGCATGATTATTTCCATACTGATTAAAAAAAAAAAAAAAAAGAAGAAGAGTTTGGTATAGTGTATATTTTTTATCACTTCCTTTTTTGAGAGAAAGAAAAGGAAATTTTCTGAACTGGGTTTGTTGCTGTTCTCACAGAACTGACCGTATCAGCTGTGGAGGAAATGGCTTTTATCAGGCAGATGGAGCCAGATCTGGGCTCAGAAGGCTGCAGCGGAGTGAAATGCATCGCCACTCTCTTCCTCCTGCTGTGCCTTTTGTTTTGGATGTGATCTAAATTTTATATTGCCTTTAATATTATGCTTCAGAATAATTTTATCCTGTTTTATTTTATATTTTTCATTAAAGTATTTTGTGGCACTGTATGTGCTGTTGGCATTGATCTAGTACATACAGTATGACACACTGCTCAAACATCCTGTCACTGATTTTATTTTTTCTTTTATTTTACATGTAATTTACAGTAGCTTCTGCTCAGTGCTGACTGAAATATTTTATCTTCCTTTCTTCCTGTGTCAAAGCATAAAACTATCCTATGAGAGAAAGAAAGATGTTTTGATCTGTTCTAAGCAGCAACTGCCCTTAATAGTTTTAAAAATAACACTCTTTGGTAGAATGGTAGGATATTTAAATTACAATATGTCATGTTATGACATGTCAGTATTAGTCAGTGCATAATTCTATCGATTAGTCATGAAATAACATGAAACTATGACGTAAGAGAACTTCCATAGAATAGAATAGAATTTGAAATAAATATTCCAGCTCCTGAAACTGACTTTGGAAACCACATATCTCTTAAACTTTTTTTTTTTTTTTTTTCCCCCTCCTGATTGTCCCTTCCTTGAGAAATTGCTGGAATATTTGGTTTTATTCTATCTCAGATTAAAAAGAAATTTCAAAATGTCAAACTTCAATGAGAAAAGAAGTTCTGAGTTCTGGCTCTGAATTGAAAGTTTACTGTTGGAACTATAGTCAGATGATGATCTTGGGTCTTTTTCCTTTTTTCGCCCCACATTTTATGACTTTATGCCACTATACAAATATTACCTTATGTGAACAATCATAACATGCAAAGAATTTTTCTTCTGTAAAGCTTGCTGTAGCGATTTTAAGAGTACTTCAGAGCTTTATTTATGGTAGAATTTAAAACCACGACAAAGCTCTTTTCAACATCTGAGACGCAACCTCAGTTTGAAATATGTGCCTAAGTTTCTTTTGTCAGCAGGAGAATTTAGATATTTTACACATAAGCAGCTGATCATGCTGAAAGGGCCACTCTGTTCCCTTGTCCTCTTGTTTCCACTGTGAATCTCATGGTATTAACACCAACATAGTTGCATGCTGTGCCAGATTGATGAGTTGATCCGATTGCAAACCAACCTGATAAAGGAAAAAGTTTAGTTTTCAGATTAATCAGTTCCCTAATCTCGATCACCGTTTGGCTACGTGAACTCTTGATGCATGAAGGCACCAGGCACGGACTTGTGCTCGTGTGCTCTGGGGTAAAGGCGAGAGCCAAGAGGCTTCAGTCAGAGGCAGTATGGACTTGTATGGGATTAAAGCGATCATGTAAGCATGGCCTTAGTAACTTTAAGCTTTGTTTACGTGTGTGCATAAGAGTGTTTGGAAATACTGTTTTCTGGCTAATAGAACAAGTACATAGAGCACTGGGTGAGAGCGATAGTTAATAGATAAACGTAACACCCACTTCCCCCACTCGCAAACAAACAGTCCCAATGTACGTATCCTTTTCTGGCCAAAAAATGTAAGTGTTGAGAATGGAAAAATAGGAGTATCGTGTGTAGAGCCAATGTCCATCGACTTTCAACTCTTCTTCCATCCCTTCCCTATGGCAGAGCTTGGTGAACTCAAACTGTCCCCTGTGCAGCTGGTAGAGCCCCACATGGCATAACTGAATGGAGAGTGCTCATGCACCCAAGCCTGCAGTGCACATGGGAAACGAGCTGCTGATCTAAGAAGATAAGGCCTCGCAGCTGCCACAATGGCCACAAGCAATGCTTAGCTTCATCTCTGCATGCGGGGGCCGGTGCCTGTCTACTACCTGGGATGTGCTCTGAGGGAAGAAGAGGGCATTTATAGTGGCAGAAGGAGGGGAAGGGGAATATTACCAATAATATCGGCAATAATTTGGAGTTTCCAGTGACTGATCGCAAGCATTTTACACCTAGGTGCTAGCAGCTGGAAAAAGTCACAAATGCCCTGCAGAATGTCCAAGAAGAGATTTCAACAAGAGTCTGTTCTCAGTTTACTCTTCAGGATCCTCACGGATTAGCATTTACCACAGTAAGCCTGGAAAGATTGATTCATAAGACCAGTACTCAAAACATTTAATCAACCACTGCATTAAAACCTATTAAATACACTTATGATTACTGGTGGTAGATAACTGAGTAGATACATTGGCTTTGTTACAGTGGGCCTTCCAGCTTTTGGGTACAGTCAATCCATCCTGTTTCTGGGACTGCATTCAAAAGTTGTCTTCTCCTCCTCTACCCCTTCCCATTCCTCCAAGCTCGTCCCTACATATATCTCACACCTCGCCGCATACAGAAGGTATTTTCTCTCTGATATGATGGCATAACTGCCTGTGTTACTCCTTAACCTGTTTCAATCAAAGTGTGTGACAGCGAAACCCTCCTGTATAAACTGTTTAAATTACTTTAAACTATTTTAACTGAGTTGACACATGGAACAGGACAGCAAGAGAGCAGCTAGTAGCAGTGACTTCTGTGATGCTGACTTTGAAATGAAGTGACGAGTGCTTTTTGCTAGCTGTGTTTGCCCTTCCAGTTCTGTAGGAAAACAGAATGATAATCTTTCTGTGTTATTGTGCAGACTACTTCTTCTGCAGCCAAAACATCTCAGTTACTTTTTTGATGGCACCTGAGTCAAGATACTTTGAGCTCATCTAAAGCGAGCATGCACAGCCCATTGCTGAGCTGATGCAGTTATGGTAGTGTTATGCAACAAGTAAAGGCAGTTTTACCTTCTGCACTGTTTATTATTTATTAGCATTAGATTTTGTTCAGCATCAAATAGCTATCCTCAAGCCCTCTGGAAAATATTGTTGCCTAACTAACCTAAAATAACTATGCACCATTTGGAAATGTTGCTGTCTCCCTATGTAATTCCCTTTCCAGGTCATCAGTGCTTGTGCTTAAATGCAGCAGACACAATCTGGCAGTAGATGGGGCCAACTGTGACCTTCAGCCATGGGGAAAGTTGACTGTTGGGTCTCCCTGCATTGCTTCCTGGCCTTTAAATCATTTTTGCTGTATAAGAATATGTGGTCTCACAGCCAAGGGTCATTTTGTGTCTGCAGAGGATGGACACCGTGTTAACTGGGGACGACTATGCACCATGAGGAACCAGGACTTGTCAGCTGATAAATCCTGCCTCATTACTTTGCAGAGACCCTATGACTTGTACTTAGTAGCATTCTCTGCCTTTAGCCTTTTGAGAGCCTGCAAAGCTTTGCCAGCCAGGTCTCCAGTGCCTTTATCAATACATTCAAGGAAACAGATGACATATGATGTTGCAGGACAGAAAACCCATTTGTTAGAGTGATTATTTTTGAGTGGTCTTTCTGAGGACATCATGTTCTCTTTTTAAATCATTTTAAGCTGTGACGCTTGGTGATTTTTATCTTTGCTTTTCAGCCCTTTTGAAAAAAGGTGCAAGCCTGTGCTGTCCTTCCAACCTTTGAAACAGGGGCTGTTTGTAATGAGATTACTTATTTCTGTAAGAACCTCACTTGCTTTGTGCTTAAGTTTCACTCAGACTCACTAAGGTTACCGCTACAGACCCAGCAATTGGATGCTTTCTAACCCATTCTTGTGCTCTAACCCAAGCTGTTATTGCTGACAAATTCATCTCTGAGGCAGACTGCTATAGGAGCTGAAAAATGCATGTTTATGGTGGGCATATTCTCATCAACTTTAGCACTAATGGTTGATGCAAAGGAGTCTTTCGGCTTCCTAGAATTGCAGTGTCTGCCTTAACTGTTCCCCTAAAGCCTGGCCAATCTAGTAAGTGACCAGATTACTCTGCACATTTCCTGATTTGGATTTCATTTCAGATTCATGTTTTATGATTTAGAGACTCTGAGGCTATGCATATGTTAGGACGTAGTGAAGGCAAGTAGGAACAGGTCTGTAAAACAAAACAATTGGTGCTGAGGATGCATTATTCAGAATATGCAACCACATTCTCCAATTTCCAAGCAGTTTTTATTTTAGATGGGTGTAGCCTGATCTCGAGGACCACATTCTCGTAAGTGAAGCAGCTTAAATAATGATGATCAGATTTGCTTTGAAAGTATGCTCCTGATCTGAACTGAAGCGCTAATGTAGACAAATCCTGAAAGGATCTCAAGTTTTAGTCTATTCATTTAGTCTATTCATTTAGTCTATTCATTTTTCAAATTCAGTTTTGAATTTTTCTATTTCGCCTTTTTTTTTTTTTTTTTGCCTGCAGTTACTCATTTATCATTTCCTTCATTACGACTGGATTTCCAAACATGCAATTGTATGTTAGTTGGGCCTGAATAACCTCTTGAATCTTCCCATTTAGCCATATGTTGCTTCCTTGGGGCCTTTTATTAATGAAATACCATTGAGGATGTTTCAGTGCCAGTCCCAGGTGGCTCATTTCTTTTTCCTCTCTAATTTCAATGATTTGTGAATCTGAACATAGTACCTCTCCAGCTCCCCCAAACTTCATGTAACAATTATACATTTATGAATGCATTTGTCATAGTCGATTATGCAGGACTTACAACATGCTTGTTTCACAAGTGTCATTTCTGCTCTATTGTTCCTTAGGTCCTCGTTCTCATTCACTTGGAAGCAAGACAGAACAAGCAATTACTGTCAGCTGCTTTACGACTGAAACGAAGGGTGAGCGGCTTTCTGAACTTTTCCAGGAGATGGAGCAGAGCTGGTGCACGTACCTTGACAAAGAACCCCACTGAAGTTGCAATTTTTATATGGTCTCATTGTTGTGTGAAGGATAACAGTAAAGAAGGTAGTTTAGTAGGGCTGTTTTGGCTAGGAAAAGTCACCTCAAAGTCAAAAGATCAGAAACGGATTGCGAATTCCTTAGCTTAATACCATAATTTGTTTTTATTTATTTATTTATTTATTTAAATGTTTATGCTTGGAACTAGACTGGTTACCTGAATGCTGTCCTGGTGCCACAGGCCTTCGGAAGTCTGCTTTTCAGAATGTGTGTATTCGTTTTTCAGGTATATTTGCATATTCTCAGCCTGACAGTTTCATGCCCAATTAGATGGCTGATTATATGTGAGCAATTTGCCTGGGTTATTGTCTGACTTGTGCTCAGTAACTGAGGGACTGCAGGCAAGTACTAGTATAAAAATCGGGATCTTTACTGGAAAATTCTTTTAGTTTTGGCATTTTTTGAATAAGCCTTTGTTCTTTGTAAAATCAAGAATGTCAGCTGTCTAAAGAGGACCTCAATTTTGGTTCCCAAATTAAGTCAAGTGAAATATCAAATCAAAATTGGCTCATTATGAACCTGCCTATTAGAGTGGCTTAACCAATGCCCTGGTTTTGTGCATGAGAGCTCTTTGAGGCAGAGGTGAGCCTTGCTACCACAGAATTATTTGTGTATCAAACACCAGGATCTACAACACAAGGTGGGCACTTTTGGCTCCTGCTTTTCCTCCTTGTCCTTCCTTGGTGCCACTGTGACTTTTGATCTAATTCTTGGGAATGCTATCTGAGATAATTGACCTGATTTTGTTGAATAAGCTCAGCTGCTAATTAAGGCTCAGCAGGCTGGGAGATCTAGTGCAGATAAGGTATGCCTTGTTTGGGCTGTCACCAAATGGGAGTACCAAAGGGAAGCAGTACAGCTCCATGTACTGCAAGCTGCTCCCAGACTCATGGGATTCAGGGACATCCATCTTTTCTACCCTTTTCGTGTTGTCCAGTAGAAACCTATAGCAAGCTCAGATTTCACTTACAGCTGAGGCTTTACCAAGGCAAAATTGAATTAGTCTATTCTTTGCTTCTTTATGGTCTGATAAATGGCTATTATGGCAAATGGATTATGGCTTGCTAATGCTGGATTTTTTTTTTCTTTTGTGTAAGGAATTTGAGGCCTTGCATCTCCTCTCTTAGCTGGAGGGTTTTCTAAATGAATGAGGTATCACTTGAGGTTGAAACCTAAACTACTGGTCCCCTCCCTTACCCCCAAGGAAGGTGTGGGGGGGACTAGTTGGATTAAGCTAATCCTCTTGACTTGAAACTTCATTGATTTGGATATTAAAGGACATTCCAGATGGGACCACACTAGGAGCTCTGTGTTCTGTGCTGGGCATCGCAAAACCAGAATGGGCCTCTTCTCACTTCAGTTTTTCTTGTAATGTGGGCTGCGTGGTGCTGTAGGGCAATGTTTGACCTAAAAATGAAGGAATTATTTTCATATGTCCCCAAGAGTGGCACTTTCAGCCTTGGTGAAGTAGTGTCGACTTAAAACAATTGATTAGAAGAACTGGTGGCATCGTTCCCAGAAACTGTATTCCCTGGCATGAAACTGTAGTATGTTTCCTTGATGTAATAGACTGCATGTGGGAACTGCGAGGGTGCAGTGGGCAAGTTGGGCCTGGATCGCGTTCAAGTAGCTGAACCTAGGAAATGAGCTGGGAACCAACTCTGTCTGACTCCGTCAATCTTGACAGCGAGTAGAAATGAATGGAGAAGGACTCTAAACTTGCCACAGCTTTTTTTTTTTTTTTTTTTTTTAAACTTTTTCAAATGCTTTTCTGCATTAACCAGCAATTCCTAGCCACATGCACTGGACATGCAGTTGGTCAGACGACCTCTGTATCAGGTGTGAGCCTATGGAAGGAGTTGTGCAGGTTTTAGCTCAGTAACTAGTGTTATGCATATCACATAGGCCACAACACTCGAGGTTTTGTGGCAAACTCAAGGCTCTAAGGTGTTTTGGGCAGACAACCACAAGGCAGCTGTTTTGTGGTTGAAATCAGTGAGACTCTCCTGTCTTTTAATGGATATTTCCTGCAACAGAGAAGCAGATCTTCCCTTGCGTTTATGGTGGCAAATAAATAATGCAGAAGAGCCCCTGGAGGTGTTTTCTCATGGAGTGTGGGAGTGATGGAATAGCTGCCGGCTGACAACACAAACAGTTATTCTGCTCTCTGCACCAACCAACAAGTTGGTGTGAACTTATGTGAGTGCATCTGGGCTGCTGCTAAGCAGGGCCAATGTTTTGGCTGGGGAAGTGCGGTACGTGTAATCTTATTTTAAGATTTGCTCTGCTAAATATTTAGATTCCCTTACTGGGACTACTGAGAAAACAGAAGCCTAATCTCTAGGGAAGCAAAACATTTCCCAGGGGCCAATCCACCTTCCCTTCTTCCCTCCTTGCTCCCTCCTCTCATGTCTGCTTTGCAGTGCACTACAGAGTGAGCTCAAAATACACACTGCAAGGAGAAAGTGAAACTGCCAGTGTATTAAAAAGGGTAGCCCAGTGTAGTAAAACGTGGTGAAGCTCAGCTGCAGGCAGCCTCCTGCAACACAGGGAAGCAGCCAGGGGCCCTTGCGCTGCTAGAAATTGATGTATTTTCCTGCAAAAAGAAAACTCTCGGTCTCTGTGATATGACTGAATTGCTCTTTGCTGTGGGAATGGGTTAATGAGGGGGCACAGCACCTGTGTCCCTGCTTGGAAGCCACTCTTGTACACATCATGGTGACTGAACCATGTTGTGAGAAACAGATCTAGAAGGGAGGACCTGTGGGCTCTAAGGAGTGCTGCCCAGTTGGCAAGGCAAGTAACTGGCCTTTCCTGGGGACCTCAGAATAACCTGAATGATTTAACATTTTACATGAACTCTCATCAGATTGCTAATGGGATTTGGATTCCCTGAACTCCATACTCTGTTTCGCTCTTGACCTACCAGTTACCTAGAGGCCTGAGTCCTGCTGTAGGCCAGCTCTCTGCCAAGCTCACTGAAAAGTAGGTTACTTAAAGACACGAACATGGACTTACCCTAGTGCAGCAGCCTGGTGCTTTATTTCTGGAACTGCCTCCTTTCACCGAAGGCCACAGACAAGACTGAAAAACTAAGGCTGTCCTTGGAAAAAAGGCATGTGTTTCTATTTGCCCTTATCTTTGCTGGTGTAGCTGCTTAATATCCATAAAATGTTCCTGTTCTTTTCAAAGGGATGCTTGTGCTGTTTGCCACAATGACTTTCTGTTGCAGAAGATTCCCCAGACTGGCCCTGGATGTCTTTGGGAAGTATTTTGTGTTACTAGTTCCAAATGTATGGAGCTGTAATCTCATCAAGTGTGTGCTTGTTACTTTTGAATGGTATTATAATGCTGGATGACTTGAGTATTAATATTAATTCTTCTGGTCAGCAGCAAAGCTGCTGAGTAGCAAATTTGAGCAGCAAATTATTTTCTCTGATTGCATGGAGTTTTTCAATTTCGTGTAATCCCTCTTTTAATCTCATCAACTAGAATGACTTCTTCTATATCATTTGTATCTGGAAAATTAAATCCTAGAAAATAACAGTTTTTCTCAGGCAAAGTAATGACTACACCATTGGTTAACTACCTAAAGTGTGGCCATGTCGTCATATATATTTGATCATCTCATACTGGGGTCTGCAAACAATGTGTCAGAATGAAAGGCCTTGATTAAGTGACTCCTGGTGTTTATATTTGCAGCCAAGTGCTTTTCTGACCAACCTCTAACAATATAACCCTGTGCAAGCTGTGTTATCCAGGGGCAAACTCTCTGAAGATGTGCTTTGCGAAGCTGATCTCAAGTTTTGGTGCAATTGACTGCAAAGTTTGAGTGGTTTTAGGTATTGTTACAATGTCAGTTCAATGGTGGTCAAAGAAAAGAAGGTTCTGAACTGAATGACTTAAGCCAGTTTTGTACTTAGTCAGGAAGCAGGTAGCTTGTGCTCCCTCCTTTGTACACCAGATTCATTGGCTTAAAATAACAGTGAAAACCTGCCTTGGTATCTACTTCAATTATGCATATAGCTGCTCTGCTGACACTGAGCAAGTTACAGGTAAATTCAGTGCTGGTGTAAATTGCAGGTCAGTAGTGGGTGGAAGTTAATAAATCTGGCACAGTGCGCGTGATCCGCTCATTTTCCTTGCACTGGCTTATGGCCTTCTGTTGGTTGGTGCTGCTCTAACAGTCTTTGCATCTCAGCAATATGATAGTTTTATGGAGTTTGGGATTAAGGCATAAATTCAGATGTCATGTGTCTGTGGCCTGAACCCATAGGATCATGATGATGAGCTGCCTGAAGACATGAGTTTAGGATTTACCAGAGCAGATCGGACCAATGGTCTGCTTAGCCTGGCATGTTGCCTCTAGCATCTCAGCGTTTGCTTAAAATCAGTGTATATGTATGGATTACACATCATACCTCATTTAAAATTGGTGTGTATGTATGGATTACACATCATACCTACTATGTATAATGACAGTAGTAAAGTGCAGCTTTCAGATAGTGTCTGCCATCAATAGTTCTCAAAATGCTGTAGAAGTGATGTCAGTATTGATGTCTGTGTTTTACAGAAGAGGAAAGGGAGACACGGGGAGGTGGATAACCTGCCTGCGGTTACTCTGCAGGCGAGTGCCATACCTGCCCACACAACCAACTGGCCAACATCTCCACCCTACATTCAGTCCGTTAGATACACTGCTCTGAAATAAAAGCTGATTAAAGCTTTTTTTTTTTTTTTTTTTCTCTCCCCTGAAGACTAAAGTGTCCCGGCTGTTGTTCGCTCAGAAGTTACACGAGCCCAGATTTAGTGCTGCTTGCTCTACCTTCCTATGCCCATTTTGTACAGACACACAGGCAGTAGGACCATGCAGGGCTTTCGAAGAGGAGGCAGGCTGCAGGAGAGGGCTATTCCTCCGGAGATGAAGCGTGGAGTGGTGCAGGAGGCTGCTGCCCCGGCGGCCCCTTACATGTTGCCGAAGCAGGAGTGTGTGAATGGGACAAAGCGTGGGCTTGCAGGCGGTAAAGAGCAGTGCAATGCTGGCCTCATCTAGCACAGGCTGTTTTGTGTGTTTGCAACCACAAAGCCTGTGCGTGATCCCGGGAAAAGCGTTCCTGTGGCCACAGGTGGTGGTGAGTCGCCTGTTCCTTATTTCCTGGGTGAGTTAATTGCGAGCCTAGGGGCTCATTCGCAGGCGCACGCAGGACCGCCGCCGATAATATGCTACAGAAAGCAAGTCTTGCCCATTTCAAATTGGACCCCTGCTCTGACCAGACACTTTCTTTTCTTCAGTTTCCTAACAAGGGGATAATATTGTCTGCCCTGCCCTCTGGGAAGTGTTGTGAAAATAAATGAATTTGTGTTGTGCAAGCACAGAGCGCCAGATTTTCAAAGGTGTTTATTCAAATACAGACAAATGTGTAGGGCAATATACCAAATGCTCCCAGCAGATCTTGGCCTAATTATTTAAAACTCTGTTTAAACATCTGTCTGCATTCCTGGGCTCCTGAAAAAACTTTTTGGTCTCTAGGCCTTGGAAATGCTAATGCCATGAGTGCCATAGAAAAGGAAATGAGTAAGGAAGTGAGTGAGGATGTGTTTAAGGATATAAGCTGAAGCATGTTTACCAAGAGAGGTAATAACTTCCTTCGTAGCCAGTTTGAATTGTGTGTTGTGGATAGTTTTTGCCAATGCTGACAGTTAAGAGAAAACAAACTATTGAATAGGTACTTGCTAAGAGAGCATGGCCGGTTCTGTGTGTGGTTTGAAGCATAAGGCTAAAAGAAAAATGGTATATGCTCATGTTATCAGAAGCTGTGTCAGAGCACATTCAAAACAGGAGGGGATGAATGAGGGCTGTACAACTAGCTGCAAGTTTTGAATGTGGTCGTTTTAAGTGCAAAGTCCTTGGTTGCTTAAGAAGAAAAGGAAAGTGATTCTGTGACCTGCCCTCCGCATGCAGACCGTTAGCTTTGCAGGGAATCCTTGGAGGATGCTGTGCAGGACAGTCTCCTGCCCTGTCCTGGACTCTGCCTCCCAAAGGTCTTTGCTTGATCCCATGGGCCTGCTTGATCTCCTCACTTGACAAATTTGTCGTTCTGTTATCCTCCCCCAGGAATTATTTTTGATGCACAGCCTGTCCCAGTTCTTCCTGATCTACCTCTCTTCTCCCACGACCTTTATTTGTCCCCTGCCTCCAGGTCACTGCTCTGTCTTCTATCCTCTGATTCTGTATGTTGTTGTCTCCTTGCTTGGGCTTCTTCTTTAATCTTGGTCTGCTCCAGTCCCCAAACCCTTCCTCCCTGCTTCATCTCAGTTTCTTTGCCTGAGCATACTCATGTTTCCCTAAGCTCTTTACATCCAGATGCCAGGAAGATCCAACTCCCCTTTCTTCTTTTCTCTGAGGGTAGAATGTAAAGAGGATGGGGCCAAACACTTTTCCATGGTGGCCAGTGACAGGACAAGGGGTAGTGGGTACAAATAAAACACAGGAAATTCCACCTCCATGTGAGGAAGAACTTCTTTCCTGTGAGGGTGACAGAGCCCTG
>VZSV01000053.1:3502791-3515995 GCA_013398735.1 Nothocercus julius
CTTCCTTCCCTTCTCCTCTTATAATTACTCCCTCTCCTTATCCTTATGTCTCAGTCCAGTCACCCATCCTCCGTCTTTCTTCTCACCTCAAAGCTTCACATCCATCTCGCCCCGAGTTTCCCCTCCATCTGACTGTTTCTCTCTTTCCTTCCATGGTGCCAGCTCCTGCCCATCCAGGGCCTGATGTCCCCAGTCCCCCTTCCTTGTGGCTGCCACCTGCACACTCTTTGCTCCATGGTCCCAGCTCCTCCTTCCCACTGTCTCCTAAACCAAAGAGCTCCTTCCTCACCTGGCTCCAAACATTTCCCCTAAATCCCTTGTCATAATTTCTCTCATACAAACATTGTCCTCCAAACTGTCACCTCCAAACACTGTCTCTGAATCTCAGTATTTTTTTTTCTTCTCCCTAGTCCTTTTTCTACTCTACTGCTGGCTGCCAGCAAAGTATAGCAAAGCACAGCTTCTGTGCTCCGGTCTTATGTCCAGCCTTGTGCCTGTGTGGAAAAGTCAATTGTAGCCGTTGCACACGTTGCCTGGTGTACCTACAGTCTGAAGAACAGTTAGGGCTGTGAGGAAGGAATAAGTTCAGAGAGAGCAGTATTGCTGAAAATGTTTCGGCTACTGATACTGAGGAAGTCTCTTTTAAGGATGTAGGCACTGCGGTTTCTCTAAGATTTACAGTTGGTCAAAATTCATGTGGACTTTTACAGCAGAAGGTACAACCATAACAAAAAGGCCACCCTCTGCTAAATTTTGTCATCCTCCCTAGTGATATGGGAGCAGTAAAGTTCTTCAGAGGAAAGTTCATTAGAGTTTTTTGCTTTAAGTGGTAAGATAATTTATTGCCTCCAAACCTAATTCTTGGAAATAGCAGAACAATTTTGCCTGAACATTTCAAAACAAACAAAAGACAGAATTCCACCTGAGTTCAGTGCTTGTCATACAAAATTTCAGCCTGAACCATTAAAGCTTCACTAGGTGGTGTGTGCAAAAAAGCAAGGTGTTACCACAGATATGTTATGCATTATCATTAACTGGCAGGTCCTGCTAACCCCCGTTGGACTTTATTAGTACCTTGTTTCATTTTCTAGCTTCCCCCTTTGCAAAACTATTAGCATTAAAAATGTATTTTAGACTTATCCCTCAAAAATCATGGCACACAGTGGTACCAACTGCCTACCAGGCTATGTGTGTGAGAATTTTTTTTTTATCCGGTTTGGAATTTGGTAACCTTATAAGATCTCCCCACACCCTTTCTCTGCAGGAGTCACTTAATTGCTTTGTGAGCTTTGCTGCTAAACTGTGCATAATTTGGGGTTTTCATTGTTCTTACCCTGCTTTTGAAGCTGCTTTGTGATTTTTGAAAAGATGTTAATTTTCCTTTTGTTGTTTTCTGTTGGCCACTTAATCCTTTCCCATTCTAATTGTTATTCTTATTGGTCTTCTCAAACTTTTCTGTTGTTTGAAATGTCTGTCATCTAAAACTTGCCTTTGTTCTTCCAACAATGATTTTGGGAGCCTCCCTGCTGAGCTGCATTCCAAATGTGTGTGTGGCTGTGGATGGGGGGATTTTTGGCCTTCCTTGCTCTTTGACGCCTCTCTTTCCTATATCTGGGCTATCAACAATACAAGCAGCTCTGAGAAAACACTCCAGTTCTGCTTCCTTTGACACTGACTGCCAGACACCACAGAATCACACACACAAGAAAACGCCTGAATGTCACTTCCCAAATCCCGCTGCGACTGTGTTAGACTCTACCTTGGTACATTTATCACATCTGCCTAATTTTGAATTTGTGGGCTGACTGGCCTTAGTCCAGATCATCCTGTTCAAGAAACAAGATTTCTTTAAACTTTCTTGAGCCTCCCAGCTGCTGCTCAGCAGCTCTGCAAACATGTAAGAGCTATATATTTCTCTCAGGAATATAGTGGATGAAAACCAAATTATGGCTTTTTTCCTTCAAATATAAGATTCCAATTCAGAATGGGATAGGATACCTAGTGATAACTCCACCAACCAGAGTGGGAATCTAGATGTTTTTCTTGGACTAATTTTCATTTTGTGTTGAAGAATTTCACCTCAGCAAAGTTTGCACCCTAATAACCATCTCCAAAGGGAATATATGAATCATAGTTGTGTTGATTTAGGATCTTGAGGCTAGATTTTAAAACTGTTTGGACAGCTAGGGTTAGACATAGGTATGTAACTGTAATATTGGCTAACCAAGCCTGCAATAGAGATCCTTGTCTCTACATTCAGTGGGTACCACCTCCATGCCCTGGAGGAGTACTACAACCAAAGAGCTATATTGGATGTAAATGGGACATGGAAATGTTCCTTATTTGGCTTTTTATTCTATCTCTTCTCCAGATAGATGGGCATAAGTGCCAAATATTTAGGGATTTAGGGCTGTGATTTCTGCAGGGAGACACTTTATTGCAACCCTCTATAAAGTGCCCAGTTTCTGGAGAGGACTGGGATTTAAGGAACCTGACAGTACTTGTTACCTCATTATTGGCTGCTTTAGGCAGCTCCTTGCTCATGTTAATATTCACATTTCTGTGAATATCAAAGCAACTCATCCCTGAGGGCCGCAGTTCTTATGTCAAGGTTATGGATTCCAGTCAGTGTCTCAGCATTGCAAAATGAAAGTCTCCTTTGTGGATCTAGCCCACTTTCCATGGAAACACATGTGTCCTATTATATTTACACATCTTTTGTCCTGGACAGAAGTGTTTGAGTCGCTGAGCTGCTCTGAAAAATGTGTTCAAAAGGAGAGTTACCCTATTGCTGAACTGCTGGTGACTGGACACAGAGGAAATGTGACAGTCCAGTATTCTCTTTGGTGGCTGTGTTGTGTCCTGGCACAGGCTGGTTTGAAATATTTGTGCCTGCAGAGTTCACTTACATTTTCCACTGGTTTTATCAAGGAGAGGACGACAATGAAAGAATCTGGTCTTTGCATCCCTACAAAGGTGGTGTTCTTGATCAGTGCTAAGTATTTCCTCTTTCCCTAACACAGTAAAGCTCAATCCCAAAGGTTTTGGTCATCAACTTTTGAAAATGGTGAAGTCTAACGTGAATATATCCTTAAGCCAGGCTCTGTTTTGCTAACTGAAGTCATACACAGACTCTTCTTAATGGCCACTGCAGGTCTCTCTGAAGCAATAAAGATTTGCACAGCCTCTTTTCTACTTCCACATCTCTTATTGTAAAGCTTCACTTCTTGTCTCCCTTGTGGTCACAGCCAGTGCTGAGAATTGGCTTTGTGTTTGCTGAAGAGGCTAGTGTTTTGGACAGGCTAGTTTATTGTCTGGCTAATGGCTTAAAGCAACACTTGCTGAGACATTTGTAGGCCAGAAAGTGCTGTCCTGATGGCCCCATGGCACACACATTCGCTATTTTCCATCCGAAGTTTTTTAGTCCCTGGGAAAGCAAACTGGGATCAACCATGAGTCTTTGCAAATGTCTGTCTCTTGACCAAATTGTCTTGGACAGGAAAAACCCAGCCTTAGAGAGATTCTGCAAAACATCAAACAGTTCTTTTAGGGCTCTATCTGAATATAGCTGCTTGTAACTCTGCTAAGGGTTACAGGAGTAAACGTCTCTCCTCTGACAAGGGAAACCAGCCAACCTGGAAGAAGTCTAGTTCCTGCTGGTGTCAATGTACCAACATTTGGGATTTCAGCAGCAGAGGCTGTGCAACTGGAAGTCACGTCTCCTCATCATCCTGACTGCCTTAGCTGGCCCACCATAAGTCTGCAATGGGGACTAAGCCTCTAATCCCAGCAGTCCGCCCTCTCCATGACTTCAAGCCAGTAGCAGTCAAACAAAAATCCACCCCATCCTACCTGCCAGAGCAAGGTCAGCTTCTGTGCTGAAAGTGTGCAGTTTCCTAATGGATGTTCCAGGCCTGAGTCAGGCAACAGTCTGTAGTCAGTTCCAGGCGAGGAGCTTGCCTCTTCCCCCTATGGAACACTGCCATATTTTTAACTTGACAATATCTCAAGCTCATGACAAATGGAGCTTTCATGAAAACCAGCCAGTAATTGCTCAGTGATGCTGGTTTGACTGGAGGTGATTTGCCCCAAACACGCTGCTGGGAATCCGTAAACTGCTGTAGTTCAGTAGTCCATCTTTGTCAGATACAATCTTTACTTCAGTAAGTTCATTAGCCTTACGATGCAGCAGTAACAGAAAGCCTTCCTTCTGACAATTAGGATCACAAGGGAGGGTTTGGGAAGATGATTGCTCCCTCCTGGGAAGAGATGAAAGACTACAAGGGTAAAGAGAAGAGATTTTTCATTATAGATCTAAAGACTAAACTCAAGGGACTGCTTGTGCTGGAAGTCTGCCTTATGTTTTGTATCAATAAGTGAATTTCAAATGCCTGGCTCCTAGTCATGTTTTTTAGGTAATGGTTCCCTAGTTTAGCTCACTCTGATTTCTTGGAGGTGGATAAGTACATAATTAAATATGTGGAACAGTGTAAAGAAAAACATGATTCTATCAAAGCAAATTAATTGCTAGGTCTGTTTCTGAATGTTATAGAGTCAGTGCAAACAATGAATTTGCTACATCTTCTTTAAGTCCTTCCCTACCACTGTGTCTATTTACATTATAATCTTTGTCATTAGCTGAAAGCAAATATAAAAATAATGTTTTTCTAGTGCAAATAAAAAATAGAAAGGGAGAGCTGCTGCTCATGTATATTAAAGTTTCTGTGTTGTCTGGTGTAAACTAGTAGGTGCAAAGTATATTTAAGCCCCCTTTAGGCTGCTACAGTTGTAAAAAGGAGCCTTTTTGGAAGTGAAATCTGGGTCATTTGTATTCTGTCACATTTGTAAACAGAGGTTTTCTTAGATGGCAAAGAAACCTGTCTAATAGCACATAACACAAAATATCCTCCTAGATGCTAAGGAGTTCATGCGGAGATGGAAATATAGCAGAAATCTGAGCCACTGCCTCCGTGGTTTTGGTCTATAGCTCCATGGACTACTCCGGTCTCTGGAGTGTATAACCTGGCACTTTTAAAGAATGCTAAGGGGAAAGGAAATGCTGCCACTTTGTAGTACAGGGCAGGGAAAAGTATGTGTGCTAAAGACATATTTTTAAATTAGAAGATCTGAGACTTAAAGCAAGGCAGGGATGGGTTTTTAATACTAAACGGCTGAATTGAAGGAAGGTGCATTTCTCTGTGTCCCCCACATACTTACCCCACATACTTACCATTAAAGTCCTCAACCTCAGACTGTCGTTTCAGGATTGATCTTCCAGAGGCTGAAGAGCAGGCAGAAGAGGCGAGAAAGAGGGTCTGGCAATCAGAGAGCTAATGCGTCTCTGTTCACGTGATTGCTGGAATTATATGTGTACCTATGTATGATTTTTTAAGCATGGGATATTTACACTGTGCTAATGCTGTTCTTTGGGTTTGGTTTAATTTCCTTTTTTGGCTGTTTCAGTTATTCTGAAAGAGAGGAAAATACTTGAATGCAACAACGTGAGCCCTATAACAGATCTTTTCAAGCACCCAGTCCATCGCTGCTGCGAACAAGGAGCCAAGAGTCGTCCACCTTGGTTGCTGCTGTTGCTTGACAGTTCTTGGCATGGCTGCCTTTCCCAGAGGAGCAGCAGCCCAACTATTTACACTGTGGTTGTGTCTGCAATAGCATATTTGAGGAAATCTCCCATCGCTAAACTTCTGCCAGAGACAGTAACAGTGGGAGACCTAGTGTTGGCAGGGCATTGGTGTTTTCAACCATCAAACTGGCTAATCCTCTGGGCATTCTGCATGCTGCTCTAAATAAAAACAAGGGCACTTGTAATCCAGTTCAATCCTGGGCATGGCTTTGCTCTTCTCAGCTTATTTGCTGGGTCCGTATCTGTGATTCAGTGCACACTAGGACATAAGCCTTACAGAGTCCTCAAGGTCTCCACTCAGAGAGAGATTTGAACTACCAAATTTTGTGAGAGCAGAATCAGGCTTTAATACTGGATTATCAGCCATTTATAAGGACAGAATCTAATTTTATTGATTTTATTCGCCTTTGACATAGCCTTACTTTATACTAAAAGCACATACAGTTGTTAACCCAATTTGCAGAGTTGTGATGTGTCCTGCAGCATGGAAGAGATCAGTGCTGCTGTGGTGATTTTTTCTGTTTGTAGTCAGAGACTGTTTTTTCTCTGCTCTTTGATATGCAGGCTGACAGAGTGAAACATCAGGAGCGTGGCACCATAAAAAAGATTCAGGCATGATGTTACTCCTACTGAAGATGCTAAAAATTGGCTTTTCTACTCATTTGTCTGATGTTTCTGGCTTGACCATATTTTCTTAATATCTTAAAGATTTAGAAATCAACTTCCTCTGCGGCAATACCTAAAAGCATTGCACCAAAGCACCTAAGTCTCTTTGGCTCGCAGTCAGTGCTTTTCACCCCAGAACGCCTTCCTTCCAGGTACCTGCCAGGTTCCTGCCAGGTTCAGGTCAGGGCCGCTCAGGTGGATCCACATGTGCAGAGAGGCACTCACCAGCCTGCTCATCTAGACCCCTCTATGCTAAATGTGTCAACCTGTACTGACTCCAGCACCATTTCTCCTATGGATTGTCTTTTTGTCACAGCTACCCTTACAGTCTAGATAGACCTGGGTCCTTCATCTCTTCTATTGTCCCTAGACACTAGTCAGATATCCACTTTGCTGGGGCTCCATGGCTAGGGCTTGCTTTCTTTATAGAAGCTGTCACATCTCGGACAGCTGTTTTTTCTGGTCCCTCTGTTTCAATATAGCTTCAACAGTGAAGAAAAGCCATGCAGAAGAAAAATAGAAGTTGCCTAAGCACAGATTTTGTCAGGCAGACTACCTTCTTAAAGCATGATATCTGGGGTCAGCATGCTATGTGTCAGATTTTCTTGTCAATTTCTGTTTTACAAGATAAGTTTACAAAGATGTTCCTGCATTTGGAAGCCTTTCAGGATTCCTAACTCCCCCTGGAATATATTTGAAGAAGTTTCTTCCATTTGATGCCAGGCTGCTGGTCTTGACAAATTGCTTTTCTCTGTGTTTTCTAGTCTTCAGGTTGCTCAATTCACCTATTGTTTTATTATGAGCAAAATTTTTCAGGCCAAGAGTCTCAGAAGTGGCTGACTGGTCACCCCTGCTGAGATACCTTCAAGAGTCTTATTCTCAGTAGTCATTGAGCAATCTGAGCTGTTTCACTCTCTTTGTCACTTTGTCTCTGCTATGCAGACCCCAGCATTTCACTGGCCAGGAGTATCTGGGGTGGCTTGCTTCTCCACTCTTATGAGCCTCACACCATGTCCTTCAGGGCTGGCATGGACTGAAGTACTGCACAGAACAAGGCAGCTGAGCCTTTGGGTGGATGCAGGATTTGAATGTGACCTTGGCGCTTTCTCTGAGCTACTTGAAGCTTCTCCCTAAATGGACTGTTGTGGATCCCTTTGTAAAAGCAGATCCCTCTGAAAGGGCTGACCCGCAGGTAGCCTGTAAAGAGTCTTGCTGCCTAGCTTAGTGCTGGGAATCCTTCTGCATCGCGTTAAGCAGTAAACTGAAAACATTAAGTGGCCAAAGTGCTGACTGCTGTGTGTCCAAGTCCCTTTGTAGGAACATGGCTTACAGAAGAACAGATTGATTTATAGGTCTTCTGGATGCTTTCTAGATCTATCCACTATCCTGACTACATTGTAACTGTGTGGAGATATGCTACTATTCAATAGAAATAAATGACAATACATCTCTCACAGAGGGAGACACAACATGCACCTTCTGCTATACTCTCAAATCTGGGTGATGACTTTAGCAAACTGGGAAGACCAGCTCTGAAATATTTTCTTCTCTTTTGTATTACTGAATAATCCAGATCCAGACTGGCTTTTCTGCGTGCAGTAGTCATAGTGCAAGTGAAATACAGCAGAACACAGAATGATTGGGCTAACATATGTTTAAGAAATACCTTTAACCAAGTAGTAACTCAGCTTTTATTATTCCAGAACTAAAGTTAGAATTGCTGGAACTTTGCCTCCTTATGTACACATGATGTTCCTAGTAGCTACAGAAACTTCTCTAGTCAGACTGAAAACATCTTTTCTGGTCTGCCTTCTTCACAATAAAATTATTTTTTCACCGATTTGCAATTCCGATTGCAAAACAACTCACCTACCTTCTTCTGCCCTCAAAATGTTAGCTCCGTTATTCTACCTAAGAGACTAAACGTACATATTTTACAGGAGGCTCCTCATCCATTCAGCAGATTAAACTGTCTTGAAGAAATGTGTCACTAAGCAACAGTGTATATCTATGTTCATTCTTTTATCAGGTCTTGATCCAGCCCTTTAGGAATGTGACCAGCCACCAGATGAGGCGTCCTGCAACAGTAACCCAAACCAGCGTTACAAACATGTGGATTGGTAATTTTCAAGTACAGCAAATGCAGAGGTGTTCATGCCACGACTTTTTACATTTTGATTACTTAGTTTAGCATGCAATGGATCTCAGCTGAATGACCTGTATAGACGGAGTTTTCCTGTGCTTAAGTGCATTAGCAAATCAAAATATCTACTTCTTGTTCTCCATTGTAGCCCAGATATTTATATTGCACTATTGCCTGCAGTATAAACCTTTTTAGAATGTCTTTTCAGTGGAATTTTTAACACAAACTTTTTTTTTTATTTTTTTTTTATTTTTTATTAAGACTGTTGTGTTAGCCAAAATGGAAATTTCCATGGCAAAAAATATCTTGGTTTAGGTATGGGGTTTTTTTATGTTTGCCATTAGGGAAACTGAGAACTAAAAATCTATAAATGGCAAGCAACCCGAACTTAAACAAACTGGCTAGATGTCCTCTGACTAACTGAATTCTGTTTTTCCTTTTGTTGTTGTTGATTGTGGAAAACTGGAGAATATCTTGTGAAAGAGTTTCAATTTTGTAGTGGAATTTTTTGTAGTGGTTTTAAATTTCTATGGAAGAGTGTAAATGAATTAAAATATTTGTAAATAATTTACCAGGTGTATCTTTTTTTACAGAAAAATACCCTATCTGTACTATGGCCATTTTTGGGCTCTCTGGTACAAGAGAGACATGGGTCTGCTGGAGCAAGTTCAGCAGAGGACTAGTAAGATGGTGAAGGGAATGGAGCATCTGTCATGTAAGGAAAGGCTGAGAGAGCTGGGACTGTTCAGCCTAAAGAAGAGAGACTGGGGTGGGGGCAGATGAAGGGAGGATGTGATTAGGATGGCTGCAAACTCTTTGCAGTGGTAAGTATCGTCCAGTGGTGGGATGAGAAACAAAGGTCACGAAGTGAAACACAAGTTCTGTCTGAACATAAGGAAAAACTTCTGTGAGGGTTACTGAGCACAGGAAGCTTTGCCTAGAGAGGTTGTGGGGTCTCTGTGCTTGGAGACGATTTAAAAACTGTCTGGACAAAATGTTTGGAAACATGCTCTGGGTGACCATGCTTGAGCAGTGGGGTTGGACCAAATGATCTCCAGAGGTGCCTTCCAGCCTCAGCCATTCTATGGCTTGAACCTCCTGGTGTGCTTTGGAAGCAATCACTTTATTGAAACATATTACTTCATATTTGCACTTCTTCTAGGTCACTAATTCAGAAGGCTGGTTCCTAGACTGTCTGTATAATCAAGAGAGAAAACCTGCTCCACAGCATGATTCTGGGCATGTAAATTAGGCTCTTGCTTTGAATTTCCTCTTGGAGAAACCTCTCTTTGTCCCGTGACCATATGGTGTGCCCAGGAATATCAACTTCCAAGCTGGTTGCTTTAATATATCCTTTGTTGATATCACACTCTGACCAAAAATAAAGAACCTGATTATGATATTTTCTGGGAGCACTGTGTTGTGTGAGATTAGCTGCATGCATTTGTTAACATAAGTGGGTTGTTCTGTGTGTGCAAGTGTGCTTTTCTGTGTATGAGAGAACGAAGGGAAGATTGTGTGAATCATTAACTGAGCTTTGCAAAATTAATCCCTCCCAGAAATGTGTCTGCTGGTTGTTTCTCCCTACCCATCGTCTTGAATTCTCTCTCCATCATTTTAGGCATTTTTGTTTCTTGTGAGGCATCCTCCTCCCAAAGCATCATAATTTCTCACTTAGCTGTCTTCCCCTCATCTTAGAGCCCCATGCTTCTCTTGACATAGTCAGAATCTCTCCTTCATGCTTTCATATTGTCTTTCTCCACCTCCGATTCCTTCAAACCTGCTTTCTCTAGTTCCCTGCTTCCTTGTTGCAGGGTTAGGGCTTCCTTGGGTTAGGGCTGCAGAAGGACCCAAAATGTTTTCTGGTCCCTAACCCAACCACTTGCCTGGTAAGAGTTGAGAGTTACACAAGAAAATGCCAAGTGAAGTGTCCCTGTGGGGTCAAAAAGTTGGGGAAGAGGCTGAGCATGACTTCAGCATCCTACAGCAGACAGTCCTCTTGCACCCTGTCCCAACCCCTGCCTTGGCAGGGTTTGGAAGAGGACTGTAGGTTCCTACTTTCTCATTTTTAAAGCCCCACCAGACACATGCAGAGTCAGATCCAGACCAGATCTTTGCTCTGAGAGGAGGATATGAGCTGGCATGCAGTAGCAAAACACTTTGTATCCTAATGTCCCTTAATCCACTGAGTCAGGCATCTTTTCTAAAGAATTATATTAATTTGGCATAATTTGTTCTTGACAAGTCTAGCTTAGCTGTTTCCTACTATCTGCTAAGAACTTGCAAAATGATAGTTCAACAACAGTTTCTGTTTTTCAGAGATGCCTGTTTTGCTGATGGGTCTGCAATTTCCCTATCTTTTTAAATAGTACTGTGTTCTCTTGAATCCTCTTGCACCGCCCCTATCCTCTACTTGCTCTTGAAGGCGAGCACTAAAGGCTTTCAGATTACTGCAGCTAATTCCTTATGCATGCAAGGGTGCATTTCCTTAGGCTCTGATTACTTGGACACCTTTATTTTATCAAACTGTTTTTAACTTGTGTTTTTTACACTGTGGTCTACCTTGCTATACATTGCTACCTTGTTAATACTAAGTCACAATTAACTTCTTTTTTTGTGAATACCAAAAATAGCATGTTATCATATGCTTTACAACTCTGTGGACTATTCTTCTTCCTGCTTGGAAAAGCACCGCTTTTACTCCTGTAATTTACTTCTTATTAGCTCTATGTCCTTTGTTACTTGACATTCATGTATTCCTGTGTGCTTTATGCTGTTCCAGTTCACTCATCCTTAGTTATGTGCTTTTGCTTCTATTATTTGCAGAAGCCCTTTCTGATATTCTGGTCACTGAGGAACTCAGCACTGCATGCTAAGAGGTTGTATCAAGGCCTTTCTTTCCAGTCTTGGTGGTTTGCCAGTGCACATTCGCTATACTGTCCTTTGCTAACTCGCAGGTATCCCCCGTTATCTTCCCAGAAGACTCTAACAACCATTTGCTTAGCTGGTGAAGTCTGTGCTCCTGGGCTCTATTATCCCTGTTCTGCTGCTCTCGCTTCTTTTTCCTCAAATGCTAAACTTTGTCATGTCACTCAAAATTTTTATCTCGCAGTTTTTCACTTGCCCATCAGTTGGAATCAGACGAAAAGCCCAGTCAAGCTTTAGCAACTTTCTCCATCTGAAATAAAAAGCTGCACTTTGCAGCTTGCAGGCACTTGTCCCACTGAGTTGTTTGTGCAAGAGATACCCATCTACCCTCAGGGCCGTTCTGATATTTGTTCAGAAAAAGCTTATCCATCTTCCTCTCATTATTTAGGTGGTCTTTAATAGCTTTCTAACATGGATTGTTGCCTTTTTTTTTTTTTTTTTAAATTTTAACTAGATGTTCAACAACCTGCCTTCTGACTCACAGGTCTCTGGTGCATGATAGATGAACTTTTTATTCTTTGCCTTTTTTTTTCCTGTTGTAATAACTTTGTCCATACTTCAGAGTACAAAGTCCATAATTTTGTCCTACCAGTGAGGTGTGACTGAAATTGGGTGAATGGTAGGTAGACATGGCCTTTAAGAGATGATCATTTTGTAGTCTAAATTGTAGTCTACACTTCATTGTGTAGTCTAAATGCTGCCCTGTATCATACCCCTGATCTATGACCTCCATGGACCTATACATCGACAAAGTGATGTCCAAAACTTTTACCTTATCTATCTATCTATCTATCTATCTATCTATCTATCTATCTATCCATCTATGTATCTATGTATGTATGTATGTATCTATCTATCTATCCATCTATCTATTTATTTTTATTACCACTAATAATGCGCAGAACAAGAATAACAGTGGGCTATCCCACCGAATTTTCTGCAAGAAAGTTATTTACTATCAGTCCTGTACTATTACTACATTTTGTAAACAGATTTCTAATTTGGGGGTTCTTTTGCTTCTGGTTAAATATGTTCTTAAGACGAGTGAAATCTGATTCCTCGTTGAAATGCTTTACCTCCATTGTGAATTTGCCAGTTTGTTATTACAGAGTTGCACACGATTGCTAGGCTCTGGCATTCCTTTGGTTAGGGAGGGTGGGAGAAAATCACTGAAGTATTTAATTTCAGGATGATATACTTGCAAACGAATGCCATAGGATTTGCAAATGGAAAAGGGGGCTGAGCCTGCTCCACTCCATCCTCAGTGCAAGCTACATCAGGCCTAGGGTTATAGATTGGGTCTAAGTAATCTTTCTACTGTCTAACTAACATATCAAGTGATTCTCACTTGGTTTTCTCTATTAAGCAATTATAGAGAGAGCAAAAATATGCCTACAGACTATGGCTGAGCAGGCATTTTGTCAAATATCTTTCTGTGGGATGATTTTTAACCTTTTTCCCATTCACACAGAGCTCATAAGCAATGTTGGGGTTTAATATACTTCTATTGTGCCAGTTCAGGGTATATTTATGATGTGTGTGTGCATGTGTCAAAGACTCATGAAATTTAACAAGACTATGAAATTTAACAAGAGCAAGTGCAAGGTCCGGCACCTGGGGAGGAATAACCCCGGTCACCAGTACAGGCTGGGGACTGACCTGCTGGAGAGCAGCTCTGCAGAGAGGGACCTGGGCGTCATGGTGGACAACAAGTTGCCCATGAGGCAGCAGTGCCCTCGTGGCCAAGAAGGCCAATGGGATCCTGGGGTGCAGTAGGAGGAGCGTCTGCAGCAGGTCGAGGGAGGGGATCCTGCCCCTCTACTCAG
>VZSV01000053.1:3516430-3575221 GCA_013398735.1 Nothocercus julius
AGTCTCCTTCTCTGGAGATCTTCAAAACCCGCTTGGACGCAGTCCTGAGCCACCTGCTGTAGGTGACCCTGCGTGTGCAGGGGGGTTGGACTAGATGATCTCTAGAGGTCCCTTCCAACCTTAAGGATTGTATCATTCTTTGATTCTATGACTCTTTCACTTCCTTTTCATCCTCTTTTTTCCTTGCCAGTCATCCAGACTTTCGGAGACAGGGTGAGAGGATATACCACCTCCTTCTCTTTATTGAGGCTATATTTAGTTCTGCTCTTGACAATCATGTAAGAAAAATTTCAGGCAAACTACCCTCATCTTTGAATACCACTTATTCATTTTACTATATATATGTATTTTCTGTTATCTACATGTACTATGTGATGCTGGCAGAAGAATTAAGCAAATTCATAGCTCTCTGTCTTGAAGTTTTTTTTTTAAAGTTATTTATTTGTTTTTGTTTTGTTGGTAAACAGACTTTCTGGTTTTGTTTCACATGATTCTTTTTACTGACTACAGCACTTGACCAAATAAGCTCCTTCTTATTCACATCGTGAATGATGTGAATGATGCGAAGATGAAAGTGAGGGAGGGTTTTGCTGATAGTGGTCTTTTACAGGTGGGAAGACGATTTTGGGAAGTGAGGCTGAGGTATGCCTACAGTGGCAGGAAACTGTAAACCTTTCACAGCTTTTCTGTTCTGGGAGATGGTTCCATCTGGGAAAAGGAGGGAAATGTGGACAAAGGATAGCACTGCCTATTTCAGCACACAGATATACTCTTTCTACTTGAAGGCAGAGTTTGATGCCTGTAAATGTAAAAAAGGAATATTATGGCTATAGATGACCCCTATTCCATGTCAAAAGCAGGAGGAGGCAAAAAGTTGGATTAGTAAGGCAAGCAATTGCAAGTCATGAGCTCAGAGTGAAGGTGAAAGTTGAGACTTAGTTCTGTGTCCTACTAGGGACTAACGTCGTACTTCTTGTTCTCCCCCACCCCGAGTTGTACCTAATGGGTTCTGAACGGAAATTTCATGTCATAACACTTAACCATGGAGGCATTACACAACTGTGCCTCCTGGGTGCAAGCCCGGCAGCTGCTCTGGCAGGCTTCGGGCATCATGGTGATTCTTATCAGTTTCAGCATTATGTGGACGTCTAGAGATGCCCGTGTGCCAGGCATTGTACAAGCACCTCGGAGGAAATCGTTCCGGGCCAAAGGAGCCTGTCTTCCAAATAGCCAAGGCTGACGAAGCGTTGCCAGGGCATGGAGGTTTGGGGAGATGGCATGATTTTCCAGCTCTGCAGTGTGATTTCATAGCAATGGTGGGGAGAAAGTGCCATTCCCCTGCGGCTACCTCTGCTGAAGCGTGGGAGCATTGAAGCACTGCCAGCCTTTATAGTCCTAAGGCCAGGATGAAACCCTGCACAGAGGAGAATTTCTTCTTACGCCCTTTCTCCTGCCCACTCACTGACAAACAAGCACAATGCAGCCTGTGTGATACCTGAGGGACTCAACTTCCTGAGACGATGAGAGGAGGAATGACTTGCAGTACTGCAAGGGCTTTGCCTCCCTCGGCAGCATAGCCCTCATGCAGTGTCCGGTGGCTGTCCTGCATGCTCAGGTTGACATCATAAACCATGGGAATATTTCTATAGCCAACAGCAGTTTTATTGTATGCTAAAAGATTTATTTTTGTACAGAATTTGTAGATACCCAGAAGGTTACTTTCTTTGTAGTAAAGCGTATCTCATGAACAATTCTGCTTTGGGCTACAGACTGTCAAAGTTAATTTTTTATTTTACTTCTCTCCCAGAAATCTATGAGAGATCTATATATGAAGTAGACTCCCTCAAAACAGGGTTGTCTTCAGGTCCATATGTGTTCATTATAAAATGCTGGAGCATGAAAGAACAATATAAATATCATTTGATTGCAAAATCTATTTATTTTTCCTGGCCTAACTTTAAAATGGGACAAAGTTTGGTCAAACTCAGACGTTCTAAGAACCACTTGTTTCCTGCAGCCTGTTCACTCTTAATCCAGTTTAGATCACTCTGTATCCAATCTGGAGCAAAGATACTGGCTTCAGAAACTCTCCTTTGGCATCCCTGGACTCTGTTCTGGGATATAAAGATCAAACCTTGAAAAGGTCAGTATGAATGGCAAAAAAAGGCAACACTGTGACAGCAGTAAAAGAGCACCTTAATGAAGAACAGTTCTTTAGTCTCCGAATCTGTGGGGAGAGTCAGGGTTTGTCCCATGTTGTAAGAATTACCTCTTTGCAGCATGTTATGTGTTTGTTGGCTGAAAAGAGGCTGAATGGGATGTGAAGCTGCTTGTCTGACGGATGTTTCTGGAGAAAGAAGGGAGTATTGTTGGGATTGGCTTGAGCAATGCTAACCAGCTCTGCCATCCCTAAATGCAGTTTTGATTTGTGTCTGGGTGGTAGCTTGACAATGCTGAACTCAGGGTGGGCCTATGGCTTGCGTGCAGCATAATGCAATGAGTTCTTGGGGTTCTTTGGAGATATATGAGATACTTAAACCAGATTGTTGGAAAGCAAAATTACATAAAAGTATCACCGAACCATCTGGAAGCACAGCACTAGATGAAGAAAGAGCCACGTCCCTAATGACAATGGGTTTTAATGCCACCCAGCTCATAACTTAAAACTTCATGATATGAACCATGCGTATTTTCCGACAGGCTAAATTTGTTTGTAATTCTCACTGGGTTTTGCCTCACTAGGCGTCTGCAGCAGCTGTGTGCCTGACTCTTGGCCACCTGCTGCGTGCGCTGCCACCACATTTTGTGTCTCTCCTGCCAAGGCAATGACAGACCCTCCCTGCTGCTTCTCCTCAGGGTCTCCTGAAGGATCAGGCAATGGTCACAGCAGGCTGAGACAGCGGCGATTTTGCCATTGCCTTTGGAAGCAGCAGATTTGAGCCTCTAAATTGCAGTTCTTTATATATAGCACCCAGTGCTATTTTGTCTGGTAAACATTTGGAGTAAGTGTGGTTCCCTGTGGCTCCTCCCACTTTGTCGCAGCCCTGGGCTCTTCATGTCTGTGTGAATATCTCCCAGATGCTGAGAGCTGGACAAATTTAGAACTCAAGATGGGATGTGGCATCGTAGCACGTAGACAGGATTTTCCTAGAGGGAATGGAGAAGCGTGTACTATACTTGAAAGAGTAGGTTGCTACGCAATCCTCTCCACTTGCCTTTCTGCTATGAGAAATATTTCTCTTTGCATGACCTCTAGAGTGGTCATGACAGCCAGGCAGGAGTACACAGCATTTAAATTTGGCAGAGTACTGGAAAATGTATCCCGTTTTGTTTGATAGATGTCCAGTGAGATGGGAATGAACTTTTCCCTTTCCCTTTAGGTTGGCTGGGGACTCCAGCAAGCCTCCTCCAAGGGAATCCTGATGTTATTCTCAAGTGCTAAAGCCATGTGGATTTATTTCTATTCTCTGTTGAATATCTGAGCAATGTTTCCAGAGGCTCAACCAATGCATTCATACTTTCATCCTTCACTACTATATGTTTAATTTGTGTATCCTTGAGATCTATTTTGGAGATCCTATTGTAATAACCTATCAAAGTCATTGCTTTGAAGTTACACCTGGCATTTCTGAGTCATCAAAGTAATGAGGGCTCAATTTGGGAAAGAGCTGGAATGTGCTTCTCATTAGCTTAATACAAACATTTTTGTGTGGTGTGAAGGGGGACAGGGAGGAGACAGTGGAGGGAAATGGATCTGATTTCTTGCTGGATGCATGGGTTTTACTGTTTCTGTTGCAGCTGTGTAATGTGAAAGCATGCCTGGCTGCTTCATTTCCATCCTCTTGGTTTTGCAGGCTTTGTCCTCTAAATCCTGCAAGGATTTTTAGCCTTTTCCAGCTCTTCTCTGACTGTGTATGCACTTGTATCACTGGGGCTAGAGTACCCCAGCAGTAAATGGAACACTTCAGTGAAGCCAGAAGTTATGTCTATATTAATAAAATGAAGTCTATGGAGGTTTGGGCTCAGGCACTGCAACTTGTTTGCTTAATTAGCATAATTCCTAAGGAGATGGTGGGAGGGGGCACCTAGCACCTCCTAAGTATTTTCTGCACATGTCACCAAGTCCCTAAGGACTAGGACTATTCCTGACAGGCAGTTTGAGCAAAGCCACCATGGTTCTCAGGCTAAGAGGTTTGAGGTATGGATGTTGCCAGTCCATGTCAGTTGACCTCAGTGAAGTGCAAGATCCTTGCCACTGTGCCCTCTACTAGCGTGGATATAGCCAGATGCAGTTACCATCTCCATAGGTGAGACTTTGATACTGCAACTATCAGGGTCTCTAAATGGTTTTCAGGCTCTTTCATGGTTAGATCCTTTGTCACAGGGCTATCCCTCACTCCCTTCATCTGGCCTGCTCATCAGGCAATGATTAGGAGTGATGGTTATTTCTGAATAAGATCCTTTTTCTTCGCAGGGGATCAGAGAGTGCAAACTCTGATAACATATGATTTACCTGTTCCAGAGCCAGAAAAACATCTGTCCCCAACAGTGCATATGCAGCTTTCTGCAGGTGAGCTGGTTACCAGCAGGGTTGCAGTGATGCTGTCTGGCCTTGGGTCCTGCTGTTTCTCTTACTAGAATCAGTAGTGACTTTGTCAGTTCGGGACTGGACCGCCAACGCTCTAGCGTTTCTGGGATCCTTCAAGATGAAAGGCGCTCCACGTGGGTAAGTTATCATTATTTGTTATTATCCTCTCGCTGATCCACTTTGGAAGACAGATGTGCATTCTTTCCCCCCCTGAGAACTGATGAAACATGAAAATCACTTCTTAGATAAAAAAAACCCACAAAGTCAACACAATACATTGTGAGTTATTTGGTTTCTAATCGCTGAAAATGAGCCAGGTCAAACAGACACAGCTCCTCTGATAAATTGTTATTCTTAGAGATTTCATTCTTGCATGGAAAAGTACTGAGCTGGCTCTCTGATCTCCTCTTACACTGTCATCAGCATACAGCAGCGGGCCAGTGGAAAATTGGAGAAAACCAGCTGCATGTAGAGTGTTAAGGGCATTATTTTTAGATGTTTCATTTCTTTCTGACTGCACACACTTCCCTGTGGAAAACAAAGTTGTCTGTCCTAGTGACTTAGTGGCAGCTGCTGCATTATGCACGGTGAAGCTGCTCCGTAGAAAGGGGATGCTAAACAAAGTAAATGGGAAGAAAAGAGATCTATAAATTGGTGTAACACACAACATGAGAGCAGAGGGAGATTCAAGGAAAGAATTCACAGGAGCCTTTAGAAAGCATGCAACTTCTCTGTTCAGTGGAGAAGTGAGTTTGCAGGGTGTAAGTCCAGCTGAATCTCCCTCTTTCAAAAAGGAAATTTGCTTTTTTTGTGTGATATTTGACAAGGATCAAAGCTGAATGCCAGCCTTCCTCACAAATACCGATCTGCTCTCACAACAAGGCAGCTAAAGCAGGAATTCCCAGTCCCGGGCTGCTGAGGGTTATAGTAATACTGAGAAGCTCGATGGCTCTGAACAGGAATGGGGGCCATAGTCTGAAACGTGCTCATGCTGAGTGCAGCACTGCCTCCTGCTACCTCGTCAGGGTGGTCTGCCAGGTACATTAGATGCATTTAGATATGGAGCCCATCAGCCTGTGGAAAGGCTCAGTCTCTCACTTCCTTCTGGCCACGGGAGGTCTCACCTCAGTGGCAGAAAGTGAGAGGAGCACAGCCAAACTTGCCTCTCTAAGTGTTGGGTCATCGTCTGTGTGCCGAGAGCAGCAGCAGCTCATACAAAGAAAGGACAAATGTGAAATCTGTGAGAAGAGGACAGCAGGGAGAATCTCTCTCCCACTTACTCAAAATCTCCATCTTAACAACTCATATTAGTCCTTCCAGTTACAAAACTTTCCTCTTCCCGATTTCTTAAGGAAATGGGAAAGAGCGGGGAAAGAGTAGAGGGAATGCCACAGATATGTGGCTATGGTGGCTACAGATCTGCGGTTATGGGACATCACGTACATTCTGGATGGGAGAGAAAAAGCCTCTATTTGGATTTTCACTTGTGTCAATGTTTCACATTTTGAATGTATCCGTTACAGCTAAGATAGGCTGTCAGAGGCAAACTGTTAATTGTAGGGCCTGGGAATTTTTTTCTATTTGACATTGTGTTCTCCTCACCCCCAAAACTGACACTGTCTCAAAGAAAAATGCTATATTTTTTGCCTGACTTAGGGAAAAAAAAAAGCTAACTTCTCTGTTTTTCTTTGCTGCTCGCTTTTGGGACACTTCTAGTCCTTCTGCATTGTTGGTTTTGGAAGCCTTTTTTGCCTCTGAGAGTGCATCCCTGTGAGCATCCTAACAGCTCACCGTGGGGGTGAAAATGGGGAGTGCTCCCAACTGTCTTGCTGCCCTTGGAGGCTGTTTTGATGTCAGGCAAACTGAAGAAGAGCCCAAATGGTGCCAGAACAGGATGATGCTTGTTACGGAAGATTTAATTATTCTCTGTTTTGACACCTTGTCTGTGTGTGCTTGTGTAGTATGGGTAGTTCTCATAGCGTTTCCCAAAGCGTAAATCTACCCACATTTGACTTGCTTTTTTATTTTGGCAGTCTTGAACCATTTTAGTGGGTATTTCCTGGGTCAAGGATCCAATTTAGGTTGAAATTTTTGGGAAAACCTTGCCTAGTTTGATCGGTTAAATTATTTCCATTGTTGTTTTGTTCATGCTACATTAAAAAAGTCTTACAGAGGTTTTGCTGAAAAATGTTGGTGCTTCAATGCTTGTGATTTCGCAATGGGATGCCATAGTGTCAGGGGCATGCCTTTTGCTCTTTTTTTTCCAAGATAAATTGCCTGTTTTTGGCCTGCTTAGCAGCTCTTGAAATTTGCCAGTCACATGTAGTCAGTATTGATTTAGAAAACTTAGCACGGAGGCATACTTCAGACATGGACTTCAGAAGCTAAGGAAGAGTTTATAGGTTTTAGCTAGGGAATGCTCTGGTGCTCAGCACATGGATTGAGAGAAGCAAGGCTCTTTTATGTGCTCTTACTGCTGTTTGTGCCAGAAAGCATTATGGAGGGAGTTGTCTGGTATACTACAAAGTGAATATCAGGTAGGCCTGGGGACATGGGAGTGGCTGAGCATGGAAGGAGACAAGAGACTGGATCAGCAGAGAAGCCGAGTTAGGTTTTCACAAAGTACCTACAGGCTACAATTGGTTATGGAGGGCAGCTTCAGTATGAGAGATGCCCAAGATTAAAGATAAGGAAGGAACCTGAATTCATCCCTAATGCTATATAGAAGGATGGCTGGTACCACCTGTATTTGCACAGGTGATTTGAGTATACTCACCTCCTCCAAGGTTCAGCCTCCTGAACGAACAGAAGTCATGCACAGAGTGAGACTGGAACCTTAACTGGAGAGCTGGCACACCATTTTGGAGAGGTGTGCAATCTGTGATGCAGAGGACAGGAGGCAAAGAAAAAATAGTCCAGGTCTACTCAGATGAACCCTGCCTTTTCAATAGAGTCCTTCCCTACTTCTTGGTGCAAGTGGCCAAGATTCACCAAGTGATGTAGTTTTTGGATGGAGAGAAGTAACACTGGAGGAGTTTTATGCTACCAGTGGTCAAAGCCACTGCTCTTGGTGACAGAAGCCAGCAGCTCCCTCTTCTTGTTCCTCGCCGTGTTGCTGTGCAGGCGGCCAATGCCATAGCAACTCCAATTGCTCTGCGTGTGTGATGCTAAATGCAGAAATACTGTATTGCTAGTGTTCTGTCTGTTTTCTTCTTGCATAGATATCCTTTTACTCCTGTTAACTTTCTAGTTTGAACAAGGGTCTGTACATGTAGCTGGAAACATTGCCCCACTTTTCCTCCCTCAGGACTAAATAGTGGCCTGGAAGCTATTCCCAAAACCGTCAAAAGCTTTCTTTCTCTGCAATGCTGACCAAATAGATCCTCTGTGGTCATCATCTTGACCTTAGAGTGGGCAAAGAATCCCCACCTAGCAATCTCTGTCTAAAAGAGTAAAAAGAAATCTTATTTATTTAGATGCTGTATTCATGTCCTGTTATCCTAGAAAGACAGCAGTATTTCAATAGACTGAGAAGTTTCTGGAGCTCTCCACCAGAGAAAGGGACTCAAAAGGGCCAGTGCAGGGGAAATTGGTTCACTTACTGAATTTGAAGGACGGAGGAGATTGGTTTTATTTTTGGTCTTATGGTAGTCAATGATATTAAGACAATGCTTTTGCTGTTATATTTCCATGATAAATACTGCAAACTACTTTTGCTGATAGAATACCTGGAAGCTGCTCTGTTGTTGAGGTGTTGGAGAATTTTCTTTTCATTATTTATGGCTTTGCAAGTGAAACGTGGGCAGCAGAGAAGCTGAGAAATATCAGGGAGGCCTGCACGCCTCAAGGTTATTCTGATTTGTTTAGTCCCATGTTTTATACACACCGAGGACAGATTGTATTTCCCTTCTCTTTTCAGTTATTTTCTCTTCCTTCATCAAATCTCAGGAGCCTCTACCATTTTTGTCCTCCGCCAAGAATCTGTTTATTGTGCCTGTGTCATATTTACAGGCCTAGTGTCTGCTTAGCATGCCTAAGCCTGGTTCAGACTTCCAACTAATGTAAATTTACACCCCTATCTCATTTAATCCCCTTCTGCCAGGCTCACACACTTGACTGCACAGCCGCAGAACAGATTTCTGTCTTTGATTACAATGTCACGATCTCCAAATTCAGAGCTGTGGCTCATCCAACACCTCCGAAGTGCAGACCTGGCGAGCTCACTGCGTAGGTAGGTCTTAAACTACTTGATTTTATGATTTGGAAACACTTCTGGTTTATAATTCTGGGTTTGTGCAACAGCATGTTGAGTAGAAGCTCTCATGTGAAGTCTTTGCTAATCAGTGGAGGCAGCAATGTGATTTAGGATGCTTTGAGGAGGGACAGAGGGCACTGAACATGTTATAAAGCAATGTCTTCATGGGAGATAATATAATTTGCGAGCTGCATCTAAACACTTCTTTTCTTACTGTGCTGCTCTGACGTTGGCAGCTTTGCCCATACAGTCCAGAGAGTGCTGCCATCATGGTATTTATGTCTAATTTTTCAAGGTGAACTGCAAAGAACAGGCAATAATAATGCCTCTTTATTGTGAATTGCCTCTGCAGAGCCTCGCTCTTGGGAACATGCCTCAGCACAGTCTATAGACTATCTCTGGCACATCACTGGGGATTGATTCATGCATATTTATAAAGCACTTAGAGATCTTTTAAGCAAAGGCACGAGACATGCATTGTGATATTTTTAAAATCTGGTGAATGCACTGCTCGTAAAACTGCACACTGCTTAGTGTGGGCCAACAGAGTCCATGTACTCAAAGCACAGAGCTTGTAATGTGCAGTGTTCAGAAAACTAGTTATGTAGTGCAAAGCATTGGTCACATACACCTCCACCTGCATGTACATCAGCAGAGTGCTGCAGGGGTCACTCACCTTTGCTATTTGAGAGCTGTCACCTGAAAGGAAGTCTCTGGCTATTTCTCTTCTTTCCTTCCTTCCTTTCTGTTATTTGGAAAACATTGTCTAAATCTGTGGAAAAGTGTTAGTAATGAATGGCTTCCTCTGAATACAAGTGGTGACTATTTCTGGAGCAAAGGCATCATTCATACAGTCAGATGTGCAGGAGAAGATGGGCCCTTGGTTTCTGTAATCACTGGCTGGTGGGAGTCCCTCTCCAAGGACTGTCTGTGCCTGGTTAAGAACCTACTTGAACCAAGTGTCCCACCTCTCTGACTATGTGATAACCCTGCACATCTTGCCTGCTCTATCCTTAGTGTAGAAATACCAAATTCTGTGGTCCTACCTTGAAGCTGAGGTCTCCAACTCACTTATGTGCTACTGAGTACTTGCTTCTGGGCCTGTGAATACGTTATGCAAGCTGAGCAGCTTCAGAAACATATAAACTGTTGACCAACAGAAGCTGGAGCTGATCAGTGACAAGGCTCCTTTTTTTGATTGTGGCTACACTTTCCACCCTTCAGGCTCTTGCATACACATGACCTCTGGTGAGATACTGAAACATTAGCCTGGAGATAGGATCACAGACAGATCAGTTCCCTAAAGTCTCATCTCAGCTTGGCTGTTAGAGCTTACAGAAGAGGTTGGCAAATTGAGACTATGTAGATAAAAGAGGAAATATAGGCTGCCTGACTTAGATCATTCTGCTAAATTCTTAGTGTTGATTTTTTAGCAGAGCACCAGGCCAGATTTTAGGCCTATAGTTAAAGTATTGTGCTCTAACTTTTCTGTCATTGAAGCTAAACATCTAAACTGGTTTCTATGGAAGCTGTTGTAGTCAAAGAAGTGCCTATTACTACCACCTGACATAATGTTTTCAAAATTCCTCAGCAGTGAGCAGCAGCTGATAGACACCAAACTGCTGATTTTTACAATGAACTTACTAAACTTCATGAGGGAAAACTTTTTGGAGGAAAGAGTAATGACTTAGGAAAAAAAAAATGTATATATATCTATCTAAACTTAACAAAGAAAAGAAGTTCTATGGCTGTTACAACTGTTGTCACCTGCCAGATTTACCCTATGCTTACAACAACAGTGTTGCATAGACTTTGAAGTATATAGTCATGGTAGGAGACAAAATTAAGTCTCAGTTGCTTGCAGCATGTATTGATGGTATGTTGCTCAATTTAACTTTTTTAAGTCCCACAGGTCTCTGAGTGCTTTCCTTGCCTCATATCCATCCCATCTTTGCGGCTGCAGCACACCCTTGCAACACCCACACTTAGCCCTGGGTCTTGGCAATGGATTGCAGAGCTAAAGCATGAGTTAGTCTCTAGCATTTTGCTGGTGATAACATTTTTGGGGGTTGTTTAATCTCTTAATCCAGTGTTGGTGCTCTGTGTTGTGGTTTTTTTGTTGTTGTTGTTGCTTTCTTTATTCTGTTTTAGGAGATGATTTTGCCAAGTGTTTATGTTATGGAGGATGAGATTTCACTTTGAATTCAATTAGGAGCATATAGCTACTTCAGCACTGTCCTCAGCTTCAAACTCTTGTTTGACCAGCAGAAAGCTCAGCTTGCTCTGAGCCAACGGGCTGACGCAGGACTTGTGTCAGTGAAGGGCTGACAAAGCACAGCACAAGCTGAAGAGGGAAAAATTGAGTTAGGGCAATGCAGTGGAAAAAGGGGAAGATTTTGAGCAAAGTGGGGAAAGAAGTGTGGCCGCTCACTCATTGTTTGGGTGGCCTTGTCACTGGGAGTGGATGCTTGGCTGGGGTGACAAACTGAAAACTTTCTAGGTCTTTCTTTTGTCTCAAGGAGAGGTAGAAAGCTCTTCTAAATTTCAAGGTTTTCCAAAGGGAGGGAAGCAGGGCTGGTAGCTAAGCCCAGACCCAGGCCCACATCTCGCAGAGGAGCAGCTGAGGGAGCTGGGGTTATTTAGCCTGGAGGAGACCCATGGAGACCTTATCACTCTCTACAACTACCCAAAAGGAGGTTGTAGTGAGGCGGGGGTTGATCTATTCTCCAGAACAGCTACAGACAGAACAAGAGCAAATGGCTTCAAGTTGCGCCAGGGGAGGTTCAAGTTAGACTTTAGGAAGAATTTTTACTTGGAAAGAGTAGTCAAGCATTGGAACGGCCTTCCCAGGGAAGTGGTGGAGTCACTGTCTGTGGTAGTATTCAAGAAACATGTAGATGAGGTGCTTAGGGACATGGTTTAGCAGATAGGGTGTTGAAGAGTTTATGGTTGGACTCAATGATCTTGAAGGTCTTTTCCAACCGTAATGATTCTATGATTCTATGATTTTCCCTGGTACAGCAGCAATGCTCCAGTCACTGTTGGCGTGTGGGTAGCTTCACTGACCCCCCTCGCTCAGAAGAGAAATGCATGTGTCAGGGGAAAACTTGCACATGGGTGTCTTTCCTCAACAAGGGCCTCCTCTGCCCCTTGGCTCCACTGTGCCTGCAGACACCAGCTCCTGAGGGTGGACATGCTGGCAGTGCGTGCGGTAGTGGTGCAGATGTGCAGTGCCGACCTACACGAGGCAAACGGATATGCGTTGCTCTCCTGTTGGGGTGTGCACACCAGTGCAGGTGTGAGGCATAGGCTTGCATTTGACTGTACACCTTAAGTTAAGCACAAGGTGCTTACTGTGGTACCAAGGAGGTGAAGGAGTGCCAGAGGCAAAACAACGTCATCTCCTTCCATCCAGGCGGGCTTTGTAAAGAATGACATGAAGGATAACGTGAATGCCCATGATGTGAAACAGGCATGTGAGGTACTGAAGGCCACTTATTTGGCTTGTGGGTAGGAAGCTACAGTGGTGATACCACAGTTCTAGCTCTCTACTTAAGTAAAAGATTTCTGATAACAGAGAACAGAGAAGATCTAACAGACTTTTGAGTTTAACCATGAGAGAGGAAAATTATGTTCTAGTTCAACCAGGTGGACCAATCCTGTGAAAATCAGCTTGTTTCTGTGGTAACTGATGACAAGTCTCATGCTGTTTTCAAAGAGGTCCATTCCCAGGGGGTTCACGTGTGGTCCATGAGTAGAAAACCAGCAACTGACTGGTGATAGATTCCACATCATCACATGGAGAAGGTCTGCAAGGAAACAAGTCCCTTCTTCCCATAGTAGGTAGAGGAAGCCCCTCTAGTTTGAATCATTTAAAATTATCCCGGGTGGAGTACTTGAGAATCTACCATCCTCTGCCAAGCATGGTTTAGTAGGACTTCAGCAGCCCCTACTCTCTGGTAATCTGAGTTATGACTTTTGATTTATTAATTTTTAGCTCAACATGAACACTCATCTAGTCTGGCTTTTGTCCTCCTTATTTCACTGTGTTACTTTTTTTAGGAACAGAGGTGGATATTGCGTATAAAACAAATACAAAACAAAGCTAAGTTTTTAAAAACAATCAAGAAAACGTCAGTTTTTGAATAATGTTTTTATGTTCAACAACAATGAACTATAGAGATTTAAAGAGGTTGGGAAATCAACATTTTCAATGCTTACTTATTCTTTTAGATGAAGTCAACTGCGAAAGAAAAAGTGCTTGGGTAATGAATGGTAACTTATTCATGACTTTTTTGAAGAAGAAATAACAATGTGCCTTCTGTGAATATTAAGTAAAAGTAACCTTAGGGGGATGGATTGGGCAGTGTGAGTCATGCAGGTTTTGAATTATTGATGTTCTACAATTGTCAGCCGTTACAACCTCGCACTGTATATCTAAGTTTCTTCAAGGCAGGTGGAATAAGTTTCTGCAAATCCCTATATGTTTCCACAAAAAGATACTACAGCAGCACATGATGGAATTTGTAGTTCTGCTGATTTCTAAACTATCTCACTGGAGAATGCAGCCGCTATTGCAAAACAGAGTGTAGCCATGGTTTTCCCAGGGGCTATTCAGGCACACTTTGCGTGCTCCAGCCCAGTACATTTCCATGAACTACTTCTCATGTGCCTATTTTGAATACTCTGTGATTGCTTTATGAATTTTGTTAGATGTTCCTCGGAGCCGAATTTGATAAAGGTTACGGTGATGGTTAACAATTCTCTGACATATTATGTGTTTGTATTTTCAATCTAAGAAAACAGAAAATGCAAAGCCTGGGATGAAAAACTCTCAAAAGTTAGGAGGAAGAAGAATTAAATTGCTTGTTGTCCATTTCAGCTGCTTGAATGTATGCAATATGGTATCTTTTCCAATGACACATCTGTGTGCTCTGTTTTCTGTGACATGATGGCCCCTTTTAGTGTGCTTGTCGGACAGTGCTCATTGACTGGGTAACAATTCATTATTACTGGTTCATTCTCAGCATTCCAGTGTGTGGCCCAGGGCCTTATTTACTGCAAACCATCGAAATCCTGCAGAGACTCCGCTGTAATTGATTTCCTCAGCTCCACTTTGATTTAATTTATGCCACTGTACAGTATGCAAGCATTACAGATAAAAATTCACTCTTTTGCAGAAAGTGGAAAAAGCTAATGGTCTGTTGAAGACTGTAAGCTCTCCAAGGGGTGGTTGAGGGAGATTCCAGTAGTCAATAGTCCTTGGACTATGGGAAAACTTCATCCCTATGTTTTGTAGATAGTAATAATGACCAGACACCCATTGACTTTGACTATCATGAGGAAACTTAGGAGAACATCTGTACAAGAGTGACATGCATCACATCCTCAACAGCAAACCGAGGGCAACCTCTTGTTCCGGTGCATTCAACTTTTAAGGGACATGTTGGATGTCTTCATATCAGCACTGCTTTTTGGAGGTCCTGGTGAGTGTTTTACCCTTTGCTCCATCATCAGACAGGCTCTGATTCCTTCCATGGCACGTTAAGCCTCACAGTGAGCACTTGTGCTACTGAAAGGCCAAGTGCTAGGTGCCATTATAAGGGCACATTGGTGGGAAGGGGTGGAGAAGACACGCAGCAGCACCTGTTGACCAACTTTGCCTCTGTGGATCGGTGTATACATGACCACCTGTCTAATAGATGTGGTATCATTTAATCCTAACTCTTACGAGGCCTACTTTCGGGATTTAGTGTGAGATGGTATAGGAAATTGTACTATTCGCAAAAGATTAGGATAAGAATATAAGTAGTAATTTAGCATAAATGAATAGCTATTGCAGGCAGTTTATGTCTGCGTAGAATTAGATAAGCTTGACAGAAGTTAGGTGATTGGGAATTATCAGAGGTGCAGAGAGGATACAGAGGATCTGGGCCAAAATGTTAGAAAAAATTCTTTGCTACATAATGAATATATTTTCTTACCTTATTCAGAAGAAAACAAGATCATATGTCCAATCATATCCAATTATCATACTTAGCCTAGGATATTTTATATTGTTAATCAAAATAATGAGGGATACTGAGACTGTGTTCCTCTGATGGAAAACCTGTTTTTGAGCAGATGTTCTCCTCTGCAGAGAGACAAATACTTCTTGAGACTTAGCTGCTGAACCGAAATAGATTTGTTAGGATTTTCTCCCCTTCTTAGGTAATTTGTTACTAGAGCTCTGAAATATTTTTTACTTTTGATGCAAAGTATCTCTTGTCTGGAGAGGCAGGCTGCTGCCTTCCGCCGTCTCCGGCACGTGTACAAACAAACTGTCGCGTAGCCGTGGCTGGTGTGCAGCAGACGAAGAAGCTCTTCCCATCTTTTTTATCCTCCTCCGCCTGACTGCCAGCTGTGGGGAAACAGAGAGGGGTCTTTCAAAGGAGGCCTCCTTGTGCAGTCAGCGTTCCCCGACTGTTGGTGAGGGCCGCAGCAGCTCCTGATAGTTTGAACACATAGTCTGCTTAAAATAAAGTGGCAGGGAGTTTGCGACAATCCTGGAGTCTCTTGGGAAACACCAGTGAAGCAAATGGTTCAATGCAAATAAAAACAGACAGGTCAGGAAGAAGCTTCTCAAGCAGAAAATACCAGGGCCAGAAATACCAACTGAAAAATGTGCATTCTTTTTTTTTTTTAAATATAAAGTCTGTACTAAATTAACCTTACTGGTTGTAACCATTTCCTCAGCTCCCATACAGCAGTCTTTTTTCATTTGCTGTTATGTTTTGTTTAGATTCAGGGGTTTTCTGGGCTGAGACCTATCTGTTTTATGTGATTATAAAGCTCCACGTATATCTTGGGAGGTGTATGAACAATAATAGCAATTTAATAGTGGATAATCTGGGCTGAAATGCTACAGAATATATACTTCAGACACCTGGAAGATGCTTGATGAAGTATATATTTGATTTGGGAATCCACCTGTGCAAGATAGGTAGCAGAAGGTCAAGTGAACTCTCAGATTGGAAGTCAGCCATATGGTGAAGCTGCTGCCACTTTTATTAAGCCATTGAGGCCCTCCAAAGGACTAATCTTCCCCAGTCATCTAAGGTGCAAGCCTGGAGTGCTATATGAATAAAAATAAAATACAGATGAAAATGCCTGCTTTTTGCTGAGGAAAAATGACAGTCCTTGATAAAATGGGTCAGCTGAAAAGTCTCTGGAGGTAGGATTCATCTTACTGTTCTTTAGATGTCCGAGAGTAGAAGTCGGCATCAGAGCTGCCCACCCGAAGCCTTTTTTTGCCCTAATTTAGATACGTGCTTGAGGGTGGGATGAATCATGCTCTGAAAAGCACCTCACTTGGCTGAGGAGGCCTAGCTCATCAGCTGGTGACCGTATCTACATTTGGGTAGATTAACTCTGACTTGGAGATTTTAACACATAATGGCAAATTGGTTGATAATGTGAAGGAAGAGATTTTTTTCTTTTTAACTTTCACAGCAGGATGAAGGCTCTTCCATTCTGGGAGCAATGCTTTGGATAATATTGCTCTTCTGGATCTGGTGCTTCCAGGTAAGATACTATAGGAAAGACTGTTCAAGTTAAAGCCTATATTCTAGTTTTGTGTTTGGGAATACTATAAAACCTGTCGTAAGTTCTCACGGGCTTGTCAAGTTGACTCCTATCCAGAAATAAAATAGCTGCCTTAACACACTTGGCCAAGAAGAGATCCTGGAGTAGACCGAAGAGCTCAGGTCTGCCTGTGCATGTCTACATAGGCATGACATGAAGCAGTTTCCTGAAAAGGACAACAAAAACCTACTGTTGTAGTAAAGAAAGGTCTGGAACCAACTTTTCTGAGGCATATTCAAAGGTTACACACTAAGAGATGCTGGGTCCAGGGGTGTTTGATGTAGCCTGAGGAACTATGTCACAGGAAATGTTTTAGGGCTGGGAGTATGTAGGGATGGAAGGGCTGCAGAAATGGCAGGGAAGCAGATTTGGAGAAACTGTAATGATTTGTAGGAGCAGTGACATTGCACGGTGACCAGAGTCTGCTGCAGATCAGTTCAGAAGGTACAAAGCCAGTGTGAAGCCACCCATCTTTCTCACCTTCTCTCCCTCTCTACTGGCATCCCACTGCTCCTGGGAAAAGCAAGCAGGAAACTGGCCACAAGGCCCCGTGGGACACTCCTGGCAGCACGTCCATGGTACAAAATCCCTTTTGCCTGAACAGATTAACGGCAACCACTGTGCATAATCTGACCACACAACAGTGCCCATGACTGCTCTGTGACCCGGCTGTGCAAAGCTTTCACACCACTGTGGATGGAAAAAAGCCTTGGCCCCAGAAGAGGCAGATGCAGAGGAGGATATAGGGTATGATATTGAGCTGTTTATGGCGAGGCCTTCAAGCAAAATCTTTGATCCACAGGCAGCTACTGGTGCAGATAAAGCAGCGAGTGTGCCTCACTGCCCTCTTTTAGGATGGCAGGAAGAGCAAGTAAACTCCCAAAAGCGTGAAATAGATGGAAAAGAGATGAGGCTTGGTCAGAAGCCAAGTCATGAGAGCTGAGGTATTTTCTGTGAACTGGAGGATCTGAAATCATTGTCAGTCACTGTACATATGAGCAAAAGAAAGCCAACAGACAGAAACAGCTATGGGTGTTATCATGAGAAAAAGCAGATCTGACAGAAGGGGGAGACTTAGTAACTGTGAGCAAGAACATGTTCTGCTGTCATTCGTTTCTACTTTGTTCTGGGAAGCAGGACTTTGTGGGCATAGGATTTCACCAGAAAATCTCTCTGATGTTGTCATTAATTTTTTCCTCCTTCCATAAACAAGTCTAATAGAAATGAGATCTAACAGTATGGTAGAATATGCCCCTCAGGATAAAAAAAAAAAAAAAAAAGTTAAAAAGTTAAAAAAAAAAAGTTAAAAAAAAGTTAAAAAAAAAGCTTAAAGTTGCTTAAATTGCTTGAAGAGGAAAATCTTGAAAGTATGATTTGTAACACAGTTTTTATTTAGATCAGGATGTAGGATAAGATGTATCCATATTTGGCTCAAACTCTTGACATGAGACTTAGAACAGAAAAAAAAAGGGGCCCCAACTGAACTGAGGACCTGAGAAAACTTGGGTTCCTGGCATATCCACATAAGACTTTCCAAGATAAATTAACAGCGGGCCAATTTATGGATGCTCAGCTGGACTTAGCTTTACAGACCAAGATGTGAAAGGAGACTAAGAACACTTCACACAGCTGTGGTATTTGCCAGGGAAACTGAACCTTTGCTTGGAGCAGCCCATCAGGAAAGGAAGCTGACAAAAAGTTGGAATCTGATTGCTAGGAGCTCTATTAGTCAAGACCTGCTTCTGGTAGGCATCAAAGACAATTGTAACTTGGTCTATGATATTTTTCAACTCCTGGAAGCATTATTAAATTTGGTTTTGAAAACAAGGGTGTAATGCAGAAATCCAAGGAGGCTGCTCAGTTAATTGCTGGTGGGGTGATGAAGAAAAGCTGGCTAGAAAAGGGTTTTTATAAGTTTAAGCTGGGCCAAGAGAGAGAATCACAGTTGCCTAGTGAAAGTTCCCTGGAATCAAGCGAATGAAGGAAAGCTCAGGCTGCTGAAAATCGCCTGCCTGTTTTGGTTTGGATCTGGGGGTGGTGCAAGAGCAGTGAAAGTCTGTCTGCTGAAGGGGCAATGAGGCTATGAAGTGCAACACAGCAGTAGACAACAGCTCCAACATAGCACTTACTAGACCTGTTAGTAGTGCAGGAGAGCACGGTCCTTCAAGGCCTAGAGCTCTTGCCCGCATCTTGGACTGCAAGGGACAGCATAGTGCCCCAGTGTGACAGAGAAGGTGATTTAAAGTTCCCAGATGAAGCTTTAAACTGGCAGATTTTTCTATTAATCTGTAATCCACTGTGGCTTCTTTTTATTGTCACAGGCGAAACACCTAAGGTCTCAGGGTGGGAAAGGCAGGGGAGAGAAATCCTGAAAGTTCTGGTTTCTCCCAGGGTGTGCAGTTTATTTGTGCACATAATTGAAAATTGGCCATGACGTCTGCTCTATCTGTCAGACACTAGCACAGACACTGGCAATTAGCAAACTTTCTCCTGCAGTAGCCGAGCACTCTGTGTTGTCACCCCAGTGGAGATTAGAACCAGGAGCCGCAGGCTCCGGAGAAGCCACCCCAGCACGGTATGATGCAGGGGCCCAGAGAAAGGCCCTCTCTATCCCTGGCAGTGCTCAGCTCACAAAAGATGAACTTCATCTATTTTCTCACATCCAGAACTCCTGATGTAACTAAATGTCCTTGTAGGAAGTGGGAGGTCCAGACAAATGAAAGATTTTAGCCATTCCTATTTGGGGAGCACCCCAGGGAAAGACTGTTTGAGTAATTTGTTTGTACAGTGCCTAAAATAAAGGGACCCTGATGCATAGTGTTAAGGGAATAGAAATAACAACAAGAGTAGTTTTCCCGTTTCAGAGGGGGCTTCTTGCAGGATGGACACAGAGCACTGTAGGCTGGGATTTGACCTATGACAGACTGGCAAAGCTGTTTCTTTTTTTCTAAGTTTGTGCAGATAAACCCTTTTTGACATCTGAACATGACTCATGCTCAGTCAATGTCAGGAGTGAGGAGGAGTGTGAGAGCTGACTCTGCCTTTGGATACGTGCAGAGAGGTTTCCATTGAAGATACAGGGTGGGACACACGGATCCAGTTGTGAATTTGCAATTTCCGACGTGCCAGTAATACATCCTGTCAGCTCTGATTACGGAGTGACACAGCAGGTTGCTGATTTCCAGATCTGTTACACAGCTTGTGTTTTCCCCCATGTTGCAGACAGGAGCTATTCTTTTTTGGGGGGATTCTGGCAGCCACGGATTTGCACAGCTGCTGCACCTGCCGAGGATGTGTGCGTGTCATGGGGCATTTGCTGAGACGTGAAGGCACTGACTTGAACCGGAGCTGAGCACTGACTGTTCCCGGCTCAGCCTGGCTCCCCTCCGCTGCATCGGAGGAACACTGCGGGAAGGATTCAGCTGTTAGGAGCTCCCTCTTCGTTCAGATACAACTGTGCGGCAAAGTAAATAAGTGTTTTCAGACCGCGTGTCCTGTGTAATGAAGGTGACGGGATGTGTGCTGCTGTGCCTTTTCCTCCTCTCACCTGCAGCCTGCCCTGCTAAATACCCAGTGAATCTGACTGGGGACGCAGCTGCTCCTCACACCGTAGGGGCAGCGGGAGCCGCACACTGTCAAACACAGCTGGGCCCGCTGGCATCGCAAGCTGCTTGCGGCATGTTGTTCTGGTCACTTCCCCTTGAACCAGGGTTCCTGCGAAAAGCCCTATAAATACCTTGCCCAAGGGCTGACCAGACCCCATCTTCATTTCGTGGGTTTTGCCGTTGCGTCTTTTGGGTAGTGCTGTGGGCTCATGAGCTGAAGGGCTGCTTGCCGAAGGTGTTTGAAAGGTCCATGCTGCCTTCAGCGAGGGAAAGTTGCTGTGCTCTCCCTCTTCCTTGCAGTTCCACTCTGCAGTTTACCCAGCTCTGGTGCCACAGACGACTTCTCGTGCTTTTTTTTCCCCCCTGATTGTTCTGTCACTGGATTTTTTAATTAATGGCTTTAATATGGCAATCATAATGTGAGGCAGTAACAGAGACACTCTGGCAACCAAAACAAGTGAAAACCCCTGTAAGATTAATATTCTTTTTCTTTCTCCCATGGTAAAATGTCAGTATTTTAGGAGAGAAAATGATTTCAGCTGTGCACAGAAGGGTTTTTATTTAAGTGACCACAATTTCAGAGTTTCCATTGTGTTCCCATTCGCCCTCTCTCTTTCTTTATGAACATGCTAGTATCATTTATTTAAAATTCTCCCTGTTTTCATTGGAATGTAGTTAATTGACTTGGAAGGAATATAATCTCTTGAAGAAAAACATGCTTACCATGTAAATAGCTCCTTCTCAAAAGGTTTGCAAAAAAGCAGATTATGTACAAATTCTTCGAATGCTCTGTTGTGCCAAACACTGTTGGATTTGCTTGAATTGGTCAGGTTCTGGCATCAGAACCTGACATTTATATGATTATTAGCTAATGTATATCTGTGACAGTCTAATTGCTAATGCTCTTAGTATGGCCATATGAGCTGTTCACAGCAATAGCACAAACCGCACGCAATTTGGCTGGTTTCAAGTTTAAGCAGGGAAGTAAAAATTACTGGTTTTCAGGCAAAACTGTTTGGCCCATGAACCTTTCATCAAATCTGCAAGAATAACTTATTTGTTTTTGGTTCCCCCCACCCCCTTGCCTACACACACCCCTATATTATGGATAAACTTAAATGAATGTTGTGTTTTTGTTACGTAACTTCAGGTCAGTGGCTGAAAATCGGGCATATGATAGGTTTCATAGTTACTGATTGACCAAAAACATTGTCTGTGTGTGTATATATAGGCACAGCAATGTATCTTACTACTGTGGCCTATTGTTCATGGAATGTTAAAAAAAATACGGTCCCTGATGCTGCATACTTAAGACTCAGACGTAGCTTTACTGGGCAGTCCAGGTGGGAGGCAGCTAGCTAACTTTGCTGTAAAAGTTTGCGCCGAAAATTCAGCTCCCTTTCAAAGCTACCATAGAGAAAGCAGGTAAGATCCCATTTCTGGGCGTTACCGCACAGTATATGGTGTTTATGGGACCAAAGTGGCAGGCTTCTTTGTTGTGCCCATTTTCCCCCAAACATGGTGCTCCTGCAGTGCTCTTACTGTGATCAAACACATGCGGAATATGTTCCCTGCACCTACCGAGGTGTTTCTACGTCTGGGCTGCTGTTGGATGGGCCGACTAGTGGCAATCCCACGCTTGGTGGCACCACAGGGCCGGCACGGGCACCAGCTTGCACTGCTGTGCTTTGGCCAGAGCCAACTGCAGCCAGCTGTGCCCAGCTGTGCACCTCAGCCCAGCTGGCAAGGCACTTTTTTTTTGGAAAGGAGGAGCCTGGATGGCAGTCAGGGTTGTCCTGTATCCTCAAGAAGATGAACAGGCAAAGGCAAATTGTGCAGGTGTCTGTGACCCTCCTCTTCCTCACGGCTATGTGGGAGGAAGGGAAGGGCAAAGCCACCCTGCTCCCCAGGCTCGCTCTCTCCACTGACCCTCATCAGGGTGCTGCTGCTGCTGCCTGTGGCGGAGTCAGGACTCTGGGGCCAGGACGACCCTGCCAGCTAAAAATCACTGTCCCCTGGATTCCAGCAGGACCAGCAAACGCAGTATTTCCTGTCTCTGTCTCTCATGGGTGTCTGTCTTGTTCTGCCCCGTTTCCCCTTGTGCTCCAAAATTCAATTTTGCCTGCACTGCTGAGAAGCCTTTCACTAGCTTTGGGAAGGAGACAATTCTTCTGAAAGCTGCTGATGGCACCTCAGTCCTGGAGAGGGACAAGATGGAGACGTACGAATTTTTTTTAGCATTTTTTTTTTGGCTGGCTCAGCACACTGCACTTTGTGGCTCATGCTTTAAGGCACGCTGTTCTCCTCTGCCTCGTCGTGAGAACTCAGGCCCTGGTGTCTGGGGATGCTGTGATCTCCCCACAACAACCCAGCACTAGACGTGGCCTCACGAGGTGTAGCCGTGTCCTGGAGTGGCTTGCCGTAAATCAAAATATAATGAACGGAGGCAGGTCAGCGAAAGAAATTCATGGTGTAGGAGTTGCTGGACTTTGACACAGTTGTTCTAGTTTTACTCTATCTTTCTTTAAAATACGTTTACTCTACCATACTTTGATCATGTCATTGCTTTTCAGCAGCCGAGTAGCCTCAGGGAAATGAATGGACGGCTCAAATCTGTTGAAAGAGATGCCTGGGAGCAGGGGAAGTTAGAGCAGTTGTGCTTCGGTTCTCCTAGACCAGGGGTGTATTTTAGCTCAATTCTGCAGTTCCACTCTCCAAAAGTACATAAACAAGCATGTTTTATTCACACACAGAATTACTGTTTTTTGTGCAGTTAGAGGGAGGGAGGCAGGCGGGGAGTGGCTGGACAGAGAAGGACTTTTTGTTCTCATTTTGCTTTTGGCAAATTCTCCCCCGTCCGTCTCCAGCAGGGTCTGTAGAGGAGTCGAGGTTCTCCGATGAAAGGTGCAGAGCGCAGCAGCACTGCAGCCAGTTCTGCAGGCAGGGAGCCCATGCGTGCGCAGTGCGGGCCTAGCTATGGTGCACACACAGGACCAGTGCTTTCTGCCTAAAACCACCGTTTCCAAAAAGAGGTGAAACCAAAAAAAAAGACATTTTCCCCCCCAAGCAGCAACTTGTCTAAGCAAATCATTTTTAAACAGCTTAAGACAAGTCAGTTATACAAGTCCTCAGGGCAACCTTATACCATTTTCTACCAGCCTTCATTCAGCATAATTACAAATCTTTAGTTTATAGCCCAGTCACTTTGTTGACAATTCCCTCTAATTTAAAATACTCTCCACGTTGAATGCTCAGCTTGGAGGTGGGGCTGGGGTTGGGGTGGGGACATAGTTTATGGATATCTATACCTGGTGAGATTTAGAAGCTTGGAAGAAATAGCCTTTGTAGACGCTTCAGGCAACCATGCAACACACACACTCTCCCCCTCCACACATCAACCATAGACTCTTCTAACCCCCTTCACTGCAATCTTTCAGCTGTTCCCATCTATAACATGGGGAATATTCCCAGGGGGATATTCCCAAGTTCGCAAGAGCAGCTGAGGGTGGTTGATGTCACTCCGAGGATGGGGTTAAAGGAGCAGATGGGAGCATCTGAGAAAGAAGCAGATGCAGAAGAGACCTGGGAAGAGCAGGATTTAGGAGGTAGGGCTGAGTGGTTTATTGCAGAGCAGAAGGAAAGAGGACTGGGGGAAAAGACAGAAACAGATGAGTTAGCAAGGTTGTTATGGGGACTGTAAGACTGCTGTGGAGGGAGCGCTCCTGGGGCTTGAGCTTAAGTTCAGCAATATGTTAATGATTATTTGCTAGGAGTATTATAGGCCTGCATGGAGCCCGAGGCTGGGACCCGGACTCTGCTGTGCTGGTTCCTGTCTTTCCCTTCCAGAGGTAACAAATCACAAGGCCAGCCTTTTCCACTGTGCCCTGGCTGGGCCTCTCTTCCCTTCAAAATCCAGTTTTTGTGTGAACCCTTTCTAACATAACGACTACTTTATCATTAGGCTTTTGGAAACCAGCAAACTGAAACAAGAAAAAGAAAGCCAGAAATGTTGCAATATTTTGATTTGGCTTGTCTCTTAATTAATGAGCAATTGAGAAAGTGAATAATGTTTGCAATGGACATACAGCAAAGTGCTAGGGTTTGTGCTGTTTGACTGACTTGAATGAACCTTTTCTGGGGTAGGTTTGTAGCACCAGTTCTGGCATGTTGGGAGGCTGGTGCCATAGTGGGAGGAAGAGGAGTCCTGGAAGTCACAGCAATATGCTAGTGGCCCTATTTTCGCACAGGCTATTGCTCCTGACTGTGAGCATGCTCCTCCCTCACAGATGCTCTTGGGAGTGCTGGGTATAGAAAAGGGGGGAAGGAAGGCAGATTTCTTCCCCTTTGTGCAAGTTCTGGAATCAAGATTAGGTTGATTAAATTCCTGAAAACTTTTCCAGTGTCAAATGAGCAAAGTTTGCTTTGCTTGTTGAGTTGGGGCAATATGGCAAAATGGCATCAAACTGCTAATCTGGCTGCTCCTCTGTAAGAACTCCCTTTTAATCAGAAAGAAGCCTGGTCTAGTCCATTTATTTTGAATCATGGGACATGCGGGTCTCTAAGGAGTTCTAGTACCTAGCCTGCTGCTTACAGTGCAAGGCTGAAGTTAGAAGAAACAGTGTCCAAGATCAGCCCAGGTGAGCGATGTTGGACAGCAATGGAGAAAAATGGTCACTACAAAACTTTCCAAGTCTTCATGGACCTCTGAAAGTGATAAATCAGTGAAAGAAAAAGTCACTGAAGGCCATTACATGAATTAACAATAAAATAAACCCTTTATCTTCAGCTCAGGAGGTATAGATTTCTGGAGATTGGAAAAGCATATCAAGAAGTTATGGTATATGTTTGTCTTGTTCCTATAGTTCTCCCAAGAAATATGCTCTTGGCCTCTGCCAGGGACAGGGAATGGGACTAGATGGAGATGTGCTCTGAACTGGTACAGGCTGTTCTTAGATTCTTCCATGTTCCCAAATTTCTACTGTGCTTATCACACCAAGTCTTTATTAATCATTAACATGTTCTGAGTAGGAAAGCCTGCGAAAGAAGCTAATTAGTATTATTAATTATTATTAGAGCAGTGACAGGTGTCTGAGACCTCACCTGTAGTCAGTTCTTGTTTTACTATGTCTTTATAGGATGCGTGTTTTGCAAAAAAAGAAAATTAGAAACTTAACTGCATATGGATGCTGGTGTGCAAAGGAAATTCATTTTGGTGCTAGCCCTGTGAGACGGGCAGTGGCTTGCCCTAAAGGGTCATAGCTGCCCATGATGTTCAATGGATGGAAGAAGAGAAGATCAGGTCTCTTGCAAATTTGCATGGATTCATTGAGGGTCCCAAATTACAGTTCTCTGATATTTTTCTGAAGAAAGAGTCTCTCTTACACCTTGTGGGCCCTAGCATGATGCTGGAGGACAGCTTGCAGGCTCTGGGGGAGTTTGCCTGAGCACTAGGGGACCACAGCAGTGCCCAGGGCTTCTCAGGAGGTTCATTTGCTTCGGCAAAGCAAGCAGCCACCTTGGGCGCTACGTAAGTAGAGAGGCAGCAAAATGGCTCTTGCTCTGCTGCCCATGCCTTTGCCAGAGTGTTGGCATGGTGAGGTAGGTAGATGGGTTATGTGGAGCAGTGATTTCTGCAGGGAGGCTGAGGGTGCTTAATGCCTAGGTGGGTGTCCTGTCGTGGGGCAGACCTAAGGGTGATTTGGGAAACGCAGGCAGAAGTCTGCAAGCTTGGCTTGGCCTGTCCCTGTTGTGCACCCCAGCACCTAGCCCGGGTCCCCAGATACTGACCAGCCTTTGCAGCTTTGATGGGATCTCAACAAAAGAAATTATATGACTCTGTGAAAGTTTGGGAGTCAGTGCTGGCATGTTGGGAGCAGGTTCCCCTGGGACGAAACCCCTCCTCTGCTGCAGGCTTGTGTTTGCTAATTGGAAAGAAACAGCAGCAATACCAGTGAGAAAAAACACATTCCCTGCACTTTCTGGGGACGCTGTGCCCTGACTCAGCTGGGCATATGGGCGAGTAAAATCGAGCGTGTGCTCCAGGGCTTTGCTTAAAGACAAGCACGTGCCTAAGTGCTGTTCTGAAGCAGAGCCCTAGATGCCACAAACATATCGGTCAGGAAGTGACATGTTTTTCTTGCTAGAGATGTGCTTTGTCTCTCTCTCAGTGTGAAGTTTTAAAACTTCTTAATTTCTCTAATAGGCTTAATGCAATAGGCCATATTCTGCTCTTGAAGCACGTACACGGTTCTCATAAAAGGCAATGGAAAGCACATACAAATTCAGTAGTTACCCTATCCTCTAAAGCCAGCTTCTTCATATCAAACTAGTCGAGCACTTTATTCTCCCTTGCTGATTGGTTTGCAAAGTACAAGCCAGCTTGGCTTTGCTCAAAAAAGACTGTCCCCAAATTATGATTTATAATAATCTAGATTTATTTCATTTCATCTTTAAATTCATGTCAAAGCAGGGGGGGTGGTAGTAGAAAACAAACATTTTTCTGAAACAATAACAAGGACATCGTTATGATAATTGCAACATAATTTACTCCATCAATCACATAGTTGTGTGGGTTTTCTTCTTTTTGCTAAAAAAAAGCAAAGGATAAATGGTTAGAAAGCCATGAAAAAACAAAACAAAACAAACAAACAAACAAAAAAACCCTCATGAATTTTTAGCCAAATGTTTGTCTGTTGTTAATTATAAGAATCTGAATCTGCTGGCTGACTTATGGCTATCTTTCCACAGAGAATAGCAAACCATATGCCCCTTAACTAGTACTAACCTGCCAAAGTTATGTTTTTTTGCTGAAAGCAATCTGGAGTGGCTAGTGCACTCACTGCATCTGTTTTGCAGATTAAGAGAGAGGAGCACAAAGAAAACTATTGTACTCTTGCTTTTTTTGTTGGCATGTCATGTAATAGCCAGGAGGAATATCACAATGGTTAAAAATTGAGATGAAAGTGATGGGAAGCTGGCAGGATTATTTTTATTAAATAAGTGTACCAATTATGAGCCTATTAAAACAGGTACTAAGGCCTGGAAAATATGTGACTCTTACATTCCTTTTAGTTTTTCCTCTGGTCTGTTTTTATACCTTGATGGACTTCCTACAAAACGCTACATGTATGCACGATTAAATGTACATTAAGTTTCAACTTTAGTTGTTGGCACTCAGATTTGTTGTTCTTTAACAAAGGGAAAAAACATATATTCCACAAATTTTGTTACTTTTCTAGTTCGTCAACTGCCCTGTGTATGGCTATTGGCTTGACTTTTAATCTGTAACAAAATTCTTGCAAGAAATTGTACTGTCTCACTAAGAAATATTTCTTAGCCCATTAAATTTGACTGAGGGGGAAATTGCAACATCACTTGCAAAAAAAAAAAATCTTTGTTAACTTCAATTTATTGAACTGCTGCTAAGCATCACTAGTTCATGACAACCCAATGAGAAGATCCCTAGACGTTAAGCATGTGAGCTTCCCTCATGTGAATTATCCTCCCTCCTATATCAACGGGCTGGCAGAGCTCTGCTTGTCTGAATATTGAGGTCTGCAGGTCTCCTCTTACAGCTGAGCAGCCCTATGAAAGCCAATCTTCTCTTCAGTGAAATGAGCTCCTTACAGAAATGAAGGGCTGTACTTTTCTTGGTGCAGGGGTAGATTCTATATTTGGGTCACAGCAGTCCTGCTAACCCAAATTTCAATCATTTGATAACTTTTCGCTAAAACCTGAAATCCATTCTGGATTAGTATTCAGTCTTATCTTCTAGGTAATCAGCAGTGGCCTAGTTTTAAGTTTTTTTTGAGTCTGATACTCCTTTATACTGTTGCACAGTTCACAGAAGCACTTAAATACATGCGTACTTGAAGCACTGACATGCTGACCCTTACAGTTAGGCTTGTGGTAATGTGCATGGCTGGAGAGGTTTGGTAATGTGCACAGATAGATTTTTTTCAAGCTTGCATCAGTGAAAGGAGAATGAAGGTTAAATTTTCCCTGATGGGCTTCAAATAAAAGATGAACTCTGTGGCTATGGGCATTTTCTTCAGCTTATTTTATCATCTGTCCACTGTATCTTTTCAAGGTTTTTGTGTTCCTTATTGTGTTGATTCTTTAGCACTGTATGCATTTGAAATGGAGCACAAAGTAACTGAATAAAAAGGAGTTTTTCCAGTTCATTCCCTTCTTTCTCCTCAGTAAGACCATGAGTGGATGGGAGATGTACTTTTGTAAAGGTCCTTTGATTTTATCAATGAATTTCTTTCTTGTTAAAAATGAATGAATTTCTTTTTTGGGTGACTGATCCAAAGTATGTCCAGCCTCCAGCAATTTTCCATGCATTTCTGTAGCAGCATCCCACAACAAATGATAACTTGCAGAGGAATGAGCTGCCTTTTTGTTTTTTTTTTTTTTTTTTCTCTTGCACTGCACAGGGTGACAAGAAATTGTTTAGAAACCTCTAGAAAAGCTGGTCACTGTCCTGTGAGTACTGACTTTTGATGACCTTCTGACTGAAGCAAATACCTGTCCTCGGCTGCTTTTCTACACCAAGCCTCATCTCCTTCTCCTGTGACCTCCCTCCTCTGGTCTCTTGTGCCTTTTTCTTGTAAGTCCCTCTTTCTTGTGATTAGGATCTTTTGTTTTCACTGGGAAAAGAGCAACAGATATTATTGTTGTCATTGCTATTTTTACCTGGTGAGCATCCAGTATACCAGTAAATAACCAACATCCTGAGATACTCACCCTTCCAAACATGACAGGAAGCCCCCACCCCAAAGAGTCAAAAAATAAGAGCAATACTATAAATTCCAAGCGGCTGTTGGAGTAACTGGTCTCAGGGATGCCCTTAGGCAATATTAACCAGTCTTGCGGGTGGGTGACCTTTGAACCTGTGGGTTATGCTTAGCAGCCTGACTAATGTGCACACCCCTCTCATGCTTAGAAACTCACGAACTCTTATTTTACTTGTTAAAAACTCCCACTGAGGAAGTACCCTTAAATGCCACTAGGCATGTCTCCCATCATTATGGTAACCAGTGCTTTCAACGTGCCAGGTGCCAGGGTGTGTTTTGTCTTAATCAAATGTTTTTTTTTTGTTTTTTTTTTTTTTTTATGTCAAAGGATGTTGGAAGTAGGCCAGAATTATTGTTTTTCCATGGTTTGAGCTCTGTGGGCTCCATATGGTGGCCCAAGCTGGGCCAAGCACACTGTCCTGCCCTGGAGGCCTCGGTAGACCCAGGGGAAGGAGCAGCATGGGGCTGTGAAGCAGGAGGTCAATGAGCCTGATGAGGAGCATGGCTTGTGCCATCCTAGTGGTCACTCAGCTCCTGTGGTCTAATGAGAATAATTTAATTTGCTCCTTTCTCTAAAAGAAGCTCTGAGTCACAGCACTGAGACGCTTGCATGTGTTGGTGATGGATTGTGGTAATGTCCTCTCCAAAGACAGGCACATACAAGGAGACTGGGGAGTGGTTCTCCTCTGTGAAAAAAAAGGAATTGTGGAGGGACACAAATGGGTGGTTATTTCATCTGCTCTATAAACACAGAAGAATTGTTTTCTGAGGCACCTCTTTCATGTGGATTCTCTTGGGTTTAGTAATACCCTGCAGTTGCATTAATGTAATGTGCATCCTTCACCAGTCTGCCCATTTTCATGAAATGTGGATAAAATTAATATCTTTGAAGCTTCTGTCGAGTTTTGCAAATTGCCAAATGTCAAGTTATCAGAGAGAGTGGGTAGTTTGTATGACTGCAAAAGCCTTGTTTTCTTAGAAAAATAGGATAAAAATTTCATTAAATAATAATAACAATAAAAAAGGATTCATTACCTGCAGCAGAGCAATTGCAGTTGAGGTGATTTACTAGTTTAAAATTAGGGTAAATATATACACAGGTGTTTTATAGTTTTTGTACTAAGCACACTTTTTTACAAGGTGTTTTCTCCTATCCCCAATTCTTAGCGTATTTTTTTCTGTTTAAGTTTAAGGGATGTCTTGGAGTTCAAGAAAGAGAGAGAAAGAGAGAGAGAAAGAGAGAGAGAGGGAGAGAGAGGGAGAGAGAGGGGGAGAAAGAGAGAGAGAGGAGAGAGAGAGGGGGGAGAAAGGGAGAGAGAGAGAGAGAAAGGGAGAAAGAGAGAGAGAAAGGGAGAAAGAGAGAGAGAGAGGGAGAAAGAGAGAGAAAGAGGGAGAAAGAGAGAGAGGGAGAAAGATAGAGGGAGAAAGAGAGCGAGAGGGAGAAAGAGAGCGAGAGGGAGAAAGAGAGAGAGAGGGAGAAAGAGAGAAAGAGAGAAAGAGAGAAAGAGAGAAAGAGAGGGGGGAAAGAGAGAGAGAGGGAGAAAGAGAGAGGGAGAAAGAGAGAGAGAGAAAGAGAAAGAGAGAGAAAGAGAGAGAAAGAGAGAAAGGGAGAGAGAGAGAGAAAAAGAGAGAGAGAGAAAGAGAGAGAGGGGGAGAAAGAGAGAGAGGGAGAGAGAGAAAGAGAGAGAGAGAAAGAGAGAGAAAGAGGGAAAGAGAGAGAGAAAGAGGGAAAGAGAGAAAGAGAGAGAGAGAGAAAGAGAGAGAAAGAGGGAAAGAGAGAGAAAGAGGGAAAGAGAGAAAGAGAGAGAGAGAAAGAGGGAGATCCAAGAAATTTGCAAAATCCAAAACTTGAAGCTTGTCCCTTCTTCTCAAAATGTCTCAGTCATTTTGAGTAAAAGCCAAACTGGTTCTGCCTTTGCTTGAAAATATTTTACAAGGATGTTTCAGATAAAATACATAAATATACATATTACTGTATATAAGACTATTTTTTTTATGGTGGGGAGAATAAAGCTTTAACCTTTTTTATTGAATCATTTGTTTCATTTTTTTCTAATTAATGTTTATCACACGTAAGAAATAACTGCTTTATTTTTTTCTTATAGACTGCAAATAACCCCTCTAAATCCTGATTCAGCAGGATATGTACACTTACAGCTAACTCTAAACAAGCGGCAATTTCCAATAAAGACACTCATATGCTTAAAGTTCAGATTGTAGGGTTTTTTCATTTTTAAAGTTTTTTTTTTTAAAGAAAAAGTGAAACAAAACAAAGTTAAACCATAAAAAACAAAACAAAACTGAAAAGAACTGTAATACTCTTCAAAACAGCTATGCTTTAAGAGGAGTTAGCCAATTATTAGTGGCCAAATTAAGCAATCTATAATTTAGTCCAACCTGATCTTCATCTTCAGTTTCTAATGACTATGCATGGGTTCATGAACTGCATAGGACAGAGAACACTGGACCTATCATTCTAAATTTTATTTGTCTCTCACTGAAGATACTGTATACAACTCACATCTATTTCAGCTTGATTATTGTATTGTTTTCATCCTTCAGGATAAAATCTAGCAACTAATACTCATCCTGATCAGAGAAGTTGTCCCATGTTTACTGAGTGACAGAACTGCTGGTGATCAGAAACGGTAAGCTTGTAAGTTTCTAGGAGGGAAAGGTATCACAGTCTTGTTTTATATGAATTTCTCAGAGCTGGAAATTACTTGGGTTGCTTCAAAGCCTCATGTACTGTGAACGCTACATGTAGACCCCAGCCAGGCCACTGTTCAGGGACTGAAACACAGTTCAGCTTTTATACTGTGAGGGCTTCTCATGGATGCTGTTTGTCCCAGGACTCTCACGAGCTGTATCACCATCACATTTTGTTATTTTTCTATCAGTGGGAGAGCAAACATGGTCCAGGAACGTCGTGAACGTCCTACCAGCTGGTCACCAGTGGCTGTAACTCGGTGCTACAACCGCATGTAGCTCCCGTGTGGAAATGCTTGAGACGTCCCCTGAAACCTCCCAATTCCTCTCTATCCCATCATGATCCCAGGATGCCTGGTGCAAGGAATCCTAGCCAAGTGACCTGCAGTAACTTCAGCCGCATTATCCTAGCAGACAAATCGGCTAGGCAACAGGTAAGGCCCACGAGAAATATGTAGCTCCTATAAAGAGCAGAACAAAAGGGTGATTTTTGCTGGATCATGTGTTGGATGGGAGCTGCCAGCAAGGTGGTGTGGCTGGGATGTGGGTTGGGGACTTAGCTGGCAAGACCTGCTGAGCAGCCTAGGGCAGCAGCCACCGCACCTCTGTCCCTCCTCTTCCACGCTCTCTTGTGCACTTGTATTGTAAACCCTCCGACACAGGCCGTGTCGCATATGGGCTGGTTGTATAGTGCTTGACACAGCAGGGACTCCTATATAGTTGCTTCTGTAATAAATAATAGCTGGTTTTATCTAGTAGACCTATCTAGAGTGGAAAACTTAATCTCTCACAAAGGCTCAGAGAATGCTTTGAAAGAGGGGAAAGGTATTGATACATGCGTAGGAGGAAAAACAGGAGGAAACTTAAAGGATTATTACATTTTTACACAAAATAATGAACTTAACCCAGCCTGTCCCTTCGAAGTACAGTTGCAATTGCATATATGGAACTAAAGAATGAAGTAATATGCAGTGCTAAGAAGAATATGCAGTAGCCCCTGGGCTGTGAAAGCAGAGAAGGGCTGCGTGCAGAGGGGCTCCAGTTACATTTAGCGAGACATGGATCCGATGGACACCTCATTGCCTCGTGTTACACAATTATCCAGAGACAGATGCTAATAGACAAATATCGTGCTGCCGGGGTATAGCGAATGCACTGTCACATGATATCTTCATCTGCTTCAACCCTTGGGCCATAGCTATGAGGCCAGAACTTGATGGTATGTTTGGCACAGATCTTCAGGCTACTTTTTTCTTATTTTTCATATTCTCACTTTTTTGGCATATAAATACCTATGACAAAGAAAGTTTACTTAAAGCCAGAGGAACTGTAGCTAATGACAATCAAAAATTTCTAGCAATGTCTCTTGAGGTGTCTTTTTGTCACCTCAAAGACAAGTGAGTGCCCATCGAAGTATGAGTCTAAAATACTGATTTGAAGCAAAGGAGGCTATCTTGGACATGACAGGAAAAATAACTCTGCTTAGTGTGGACCTGAGGAGAGTTAAAGATGGTTAAGCACTCTAGCAGTCCTTGGTGGGTGTGCATATGTGTTTGTGTGTTTGTGCACACACGCATTTTATTAACCATGCAGGGTAAAAAATCCCCAGCATATGGTAAACTATAGAGGAGAACAAAGAAATCCTTCTGCAACTTGAAAGGGAAGGAAATAATGGTGTGTGGAGGATGACTTTACAAACAGAACAGCCCCAAAAGGATGGAATTAAAATAGAAAAGAACAAGTTATTTCATATGTAATTATGTTTCTACAGCTGCAGTTTGAGAGTCCACAGGAGACATATCCTTTCCTGCAAAAGAGGGCAGAGGTCTTCAGCAGTTTAAGCCTGGGTACAGGGAGGAGCTAATCCCATTGCAGCATGAGTAGCCTACTGCGTGTATTTTGTTATTGCAATTAATATATATTAGTGCAAAAGTATAGCTGGTGTATGTGTTTGTTCTGCCTCTCTCAGAGACTAAGAGAGACCTCTGACATCTCAGAGAGAAAATTTGTACCAACCGTATGCAAAAGAATAGGGAAAGACCTCTGAAGGATGCACTGGTGTGTGATTAGCAACAGAAGAACTGAGAGGTTTGGTATTTGTTAGCTGCTGGCTGCAGTTTCTTACGAAGACACCCTACTAGTTCAGAAAAAAAAAAAAGCCAAGTTCATGCAGTACAATTACGAACAAATACTAAGAAGATAAAAACATTGGTTTTGTGATTTTTGGCTTATGTCCCTTCCTTATTCTGCCCCTTTTCCCAGTTCTCAGATATGTTTCTGGTCTCAGTCCAGCAATTCATTTTTTCTTCACATCTGTTCATTGTTCGATTGTGTTCTTTCTGATTCTGCCTTGAGTTATCTTGCCTTATTCTCTTCCTTTCCTTTCTCATTTTATTTTTGCTTCTCTTTCTCTGATTTTTTTTTTTTTTTTGATTTAGTTGCTTTTCTGCCTCTGTGTTCCTCCCTCTCATTTTTTTAGGCTTTGTTCTCTCTCTCCATGATCTCCTCATGTACTGAGAGCAGAGTCTCAACTGATGTCATTTGTCATAGCTTTGTTGGCTCCACCAACTGCTGAAAATTGCTATAAGTCTTGGAAATACGCTATCCCTTGATTTTTATTTTTTATTTTTGAATAATTTAGGAAATTGTAATCATTTAAAAAAACTTTACATTGCAGTTACAATGCTGTCTACTGCAATTCCAAATGAGTCAAAGATACTAATTCTAACCTACATTTCAGAGAAAGAAAATCACGCAGTGGGCATTTTATACTTGTTTCTTATTCCATATAAGATTAGTAGCATAAACTCTGATAAATTTATGGCTACATTTGATTTGTACTACGTGCTTTGCCAACGTCCATAGCTGTTTCAAACAGCAAAATTGCCCAATACTTCAGGAAGTGCTTATCTCACCTCTGCATGGCCATTTAAATGTTAGCTATCCAGCCTGTTCCCTGGGGGTCAATATAGAGGGTCAACAGAGAGAGAAATATCTCTCCTTTTGGATTTTGGTTTTCTGTTGCCTTTTGGGATGCTCTCTCTTGTTGCATGGGAAGCTTTAGCAAATAATTTAGTCCATCTTATAATTTTTTTTTTTTCTTGTGAATGACTGAAGATGAACCTCACTCTTCCCAAGTTGTCTGCTGTTCTACTTCCCACTTGCCCATTACTGTAAGGAAGTGCCCATATCTGCAAGGAAGTTCTAATGCACATGAGGTGATTCCTATTCACAGACTGAATCAGTTATACAAATGTTGTCAGCAGGGTTATGGTTACTGTAGTATTATAAACGTAAGATGGTTCTTAATAAGTAATTTATTTCAGGACTCAGGAGCAGCTGATCTATAGCACAACTGCATAAGTATAATACAATTGGGTGCTAAAGAAAATAAGATAAAGACAAAGACAACTCTGATAGAATGTAATTCAGTGTTACACTGATCTGCAATTAGACTTGCAGTCCATTCAGTTTTATAGTATTTGCCAGTTCTTTCCAGTTGCATTGTTACATATTTCAAAATATATAATTAACCACATGAAAGCTGAGATCAGCTGAATTTGGGAGCCCTTGTCCTTCAGTGTTTGGGGTGCACTTTACCAGGCTGTTTCCTTGAAGGAATTATTTTGGGAGCAAAGTAATAGTTCTTCTGGCAGGTTAGTTTTTGGAAGCTATAAAAAATATACATGTTTCAGATGGTACAAAAAATTCTGCCTTTTTACTAGGTTCACAAATAGTTCCCAGAGGTATTGAGGTAAGTCTGAAAAAAACATCAACCCAGATAAAGTTCTTGAATAACAACAGCACTGACTTAACAAGGAATTACATTATAAGGAAAATGTGCTATGCAGTGCAGACAATCAATTTCTCCCTTCCCTATTTCTTTCATGGGAACTTAAAGTTAATGGCACATTGTATTATGGTGAATTCACATAACGATATCACCAAGCTTTCTTGGAACTAATCTTTTCCAAACACATTTCAGTGCAACGCTAAGTTACGGAAACTTTCGGGATGGAGGTTGTGTAAAAAGCCATTCTGTTGCAACGTACCCTGAGAGCAAGCCCCGCTTTGTACTGCTTGGGGACGTGCACCAGCGCTGCACCAGCGGGGATGGGGCTGAGCTGCTCGTGACTTTGGGATGCTCTCTGGCACACTGAGACTGTGCCACGTTCACCAGGACCCCCACCACAAGCAGTTGTCCCTCTGGGTTTTGCAAGTTTATATTTGGCAAGCGTATACGGCCAAAGTGTACACTGCTTTTACTAGTTCAGAGTCCGCTTTAACTGAAAAGGGTTTAATAGGCATAGTTTACAGCAGAATGTAATATAGCAGATAGCCTGCATTTGCTCAGTGTCCCTCTCCACCCTGAGGCCGTGTTAGACAACACCAGCGACACATGCTTCTCTGCTCAGGGCTGAGGTGCCTTCTAAACCTAAAACAATTTTTCTGATCATAAATCAGAGCAACTTGGACTCCAGAATGAAACAGTTGGCCTTAGCGGGCACTTGGTAGGTGGAGATCTGCTGATGTAAATGAACTAAAACCCCTTTGATCTGGGAATGCTGCTTGCCTAAAGCAAAAACAAACAAACAAACAAAACATATAACAGGGGAACGGGGAAAGACCTGCGCCTCAGTTTGTCCTCAGAAGAATTGTCCTGAGGAAGGATGTCATGGAAATGAGCCTGACTACACAAGCAGACTTTGCCTCCCCATCATTTGGCACAGGAGAGGATGCGCAATATTCGGTGCTCCCCAAGGAGCACACATTGACTCTCTGGAGCGACAGTTCCCTGTGACGATCCAAAATATTGTCCTTTGATTGGTATAGCAAGACCAAGCCTCAACGTGTTTTGTTTTGCATGGAGAAAACAGGAGACATTATCCTGCAACTGTGGATTTCCTTTGGATTTGGTTGCACCGGGTGATGGACTACCAATATACAGTTAATGAATATCTGCTGGTGTCATTGCTGACAAAATTCTTTCCTTGGAAACGAAGATAATTTTTTTGTTGACTTTAGGCTGTGCCTGTTAAGTGTGTGAACAGTTTACATCTATTCCCCATTCAAAGTATCTAGAATCTGAAGGAGTATCAGTCACGTTATCATGGGTACATCTAAAGACTTTTTGAAGCATAGGTGAACCATGTCTAGATTCTACTCCTTCCTGTGCCTTTAGCACTGCTGAAGTTAATGGGGTTGTGTATGCTTGTGTAACTCAGAGCAGAATTTGGCCTTGCAGATGGGCGTAGACTGCATTATAAATTAGAACATGATACAATATGTAACCATGACAAATGTGCTATTAGGAGACCAGACCAGACTTCAGTGCCAAACTTGTAACAATTTACCATCTGGCTGGTCAGTCTGGGCTTCTTTGCAGCAAATTGAAAAAATGAAAAGCAGAGATTGTACATTTAATACTAAGCACTAAATTGCTATATCTGCACAGAAGTACTCGTGTAGGGCTGATTTCAAGCAAACTAACAACTGGGGCCTTGTGCTATAAATACCAAGGCAACATTTTTGTGGTGCTTTCATTCCATAATGATCAAAAGATATGAAGTTTATTTTAAAGTTCTCTCCTTACCTGCTGACCCCTCTGCTGGGAAAGGAATGATGCAATTAGTGAAGGACCGACTTCAGAAGAGCGGGGTTCAGTTCTCATAAACACCCATTTCTGCCGCTTATGCTTTGAACTCTGAATCTGTTTGGTCTGGAGGATCTTCACGGGAATCCCATACAAATGAGCCTTTTTTTTTTTTTTTTTTGTGGTATTCCTGCTGCCTCCTACTAGTCCTACCATAAGTAAATTGCGGATAGTAATTACTGACACATCCACTGCAGAAGGAGGCAGGAGGCACGGAGCCTTCATGGTCATATTTAATTGATCATAACTATCCCTTTGTCATAAAAGAGAAAAATGTGCATGAATATGTTAAAGTGAACTTGTGCTCCTTGAAAAAAATGAGAACTTTTGAGAGAGATTAAAGAAATAAAAAGATTTCTAGGGGGAAAGCAAACCAATAAAATAACTCCAGTGCTGTACATGACCTGGTTACATCTCTGTATGCACTCCCAGCCTTGCTATGCAAGTCAAAAAGAACGGCTGTGGTCTACTCAGAGCTAAAATAAGGGCCAGGATCCTTTCAAAGGTAAGAATTATTATTTCCTGTAAAAGTTTTACACATCTTTCACATAGAAAATGAAGCTTCAGCAGATGTACGTTTCATCTTCCCAGTTCCCCCTTCTAATCTTATCCAGGCTTAGAGCAGTGAGTGCATGCAGCAGAAAGAAAAAAAAATATATAAAAAAAAACAAAGAAAGTTAGAAAAGTCTTTATGAAATGTCCAGAATGAGACTTTTTGATGACCTTAAACTGCTCTGTAATTGAGAGGCAGCGTCTCTGATGACAAATTATCTGCCTAAGAAGACATTTTTTTTTTTTTTTTTTGGTGTGTTCTCATTTAAAAAGTATTAAGAAAAACTTGGCAGAATTATTTGGCTCAGGTAAATCCTACAATAGCTTAATCCAGTTTTTATTATACTGAGACTTCATTATATAAGGCAAGTCACTTTGCAGTGAGAAGTGAACCTCGAGGAGTGTGAGGTTTTGCAAATGACAGGCAAACTAGGGGATCTGTGAAGATGCTGTGTGCTAGCGAACCTTTTACCGTGGCAGCATTCATCCATTTCTTTCTGCCAGGGAGTGGTCAATTACAAGCTGTGGCTAAAAGGAGCCTTGTGTGTGAGGGAGAAAACATTTTGCAGGGCTATGCTGGCCGAGATGTGTGCCCTACATCGGGTAGGTACACTGTCTTTTCAAATGAGAAATTGCCTCCTCAGCCTCTTTGCTTCCATGCTCTCTGTGCACTGATTTTCGTTATGCCCACTTCTTCCTCCATATTCATCATCTTTTTTTTTGTTTTTCTTCCCCTGGTTCCAGGGATCACAGATCCAAACGTCTGCTGAGTCGCAGCGTGGCAGTTTTGTTATGCTGGCCATGGTGCTTCCAGACACCCGGGTCTCCCAGGTCCTCAGTGTGCGTGTCCGTTGTTCCCAAAGTATTTCTCTCATCGGTGCCTGGATAAGCAGCAAAAGGCTGCTGCCCACGTTTTGTAGGGAATGCGCACTCTTTGGCGGGTTCTGTCCTAACCGCTGGATTTTGCTATGTCTCCAGTGATGGGGATTAAAAGTCTCAGTTATTTTCTGTCATCCATCAATCTTCTCTTCCTAGGAGCTGAATAGTGTGAGCTCCTTATGCCTGCCATTGCAAGAGTCTTGTTTCTTCTTTCCAGTGACTGCCCCATTCTCAGGCCCTCTTTTTACTTCTGTTTAGCATTCCCACATCCTTCATGAAGTGTCATGTCAAATTCACCCAATTCCCTCAGTGAAAAACACAAACAAATCCCAAGTAGGAAAAAAAAAAAAAATCACTTTGACTTTCCTAAAGTGAAACATTCCCATTTTTGAAACTCATAGCAACAAACAGCAAAAACAGCATGCTTGAATTTAACGTAAAAGAAAACTGAATTGTTTCCCTTTTGGTCAAATTAAACATTTCACATGGCCAAATATGTTTTCCACCCTCAGTCTTTTGGTTTACTACAAATAAACGAAGGAAAAGGAACAGGTTTCTATATCAGGTTGATTTGAAACAGTATGAGAATTTTATTATGAGGTTATTTAACTGAAGTGTCAGGAATATGCAGCCTTTCTTACTTGGAGTCCTCGACACTGATTGACTGCTCTATTTATAAGAGACTAACAAATGCATCCTAAATCTCAGTCAGCTGCCAAAGCAGCCTAATGTTTTAGCCATGGTAGTATCTCTTTAAGTTTACAGAGAACATGTTTTATTTTCCACGTTGTTACCAAATGGCTATTTTTTTCCCCCAATTTACACATCTTAGGTTGCTAAAAAGCAAATTACTAACCCTGTTGACTAAAGCAGTTTCCTTTGGAGCCAGTAATCATACGAATTTCACATAATACATTATAACTAAAGAAACACTTAGAAGTTTCCACACGAGGAAGAGAGCCATAGGGCACTGGTCAGTCATATGTTTTGGTACTTTCTTTATTTTTAGAAATTGCCATCAAATCAAATTTTTAATAAATAGAGGGAAGACAGATGCAGGTTTTTTTCTTTTCTTTTTTCTTTTTTTTTCTTTTTAAGATACCCCATTACAGTGAGATTCACATACCACATTTTTCCTTCAGGCAGAGAAGACACTGGGGTTTGATGTTGGCTTTTGTGGAAAGTTTCCTTCCGAGAGTCCAAGTTGTAAGAGATTGTTCAGCCTTATTAGCTCCCTGTCCAGATCTATTAGGACATTCGTTCCAGGTCTACACGAGGATGGATTTTTCTTTGCAGTACAAATACTGGAGTTTTGTCTCATCTATTTTTACTTGTCCCAGTTAGTAGAAACTTGTGCTAATTCCTTTTGATGGTCACTTGCAAAGCCCACAGAAGTGCTTTCTTGCTTTTGTAGTTCAGTGCTAGATGAGCTGGGACCTTCTGCTGGGTTTCCGTGTAGAGGGGAGCAGTCTATGTGACCTAGTGGGATAAGAAGGCCTGCTAGAGTATCTTTAGTTGCTCAAGTTCAGTGACTACTGGCTGTGGCAGTAGTTGAACATATGCTCAAGTGTTTTGCTGTACTGTGGAATAGCTCTGGATGGATTTACTGGTGGCATATCTGAGGAAGGCAATAAAAGTGGGTGGTAAGGTAATGCCAGCCTGAGGTCCTCATTTGTGAATTTCTCCTTCTAGATCATAACTAAAAAGTGTTAAGTGTTATGCAAAAAAATTCTGAGCCTGTTTGAGTTTATAGGGTGAGAGTGTAGAACAGCTCTCATCCTCCCAAATCTCAGCTCCTGACAATGAAAACACCAGCACAGGGCAATATGCTTCTGGCAAGTCTCACATAGTTGCAAGGAGAGTGAATCTAAATGGAAGAAAATGATATAAGTTGTTAAATAGCACATGAGCTAACACTGAACTGAACGGTGAGGCATCACTACCTCTGTATTTTACATGTTGCTTTTTAGTATAGCTTTTTTTTTTTCCTATCCTATAGCAGCTCTGATCTTCATATTATTCATTGCCAAAAAAAAAAAAAAAAAAAAAAAAAAAAAAAAAAAAAGTTAATTTGATTCAGTTATTGTGGAAAAGAAAAGATTTCATTTGGCATTGAAAAAATTGTTTTGCTGAGAGGGCAATGTATCAGTAATGCATGTATTGCTTAGTGTGCTACAGTCATTTTTTATTGTGTCAAAAAGACAGTCATATCTTCTTTGACCAGATTTATTGTGCTGTTTATTGCTCAATAGTTTGTTATTTTCCAGATGTTCAGTAATTTATTTTTGTTAATATTTATTCCATTACTACTAGATACAGTAGTCAGACTTGTGAGGGGGTAATTTCTGGGACCATTCAATTTCCTGTTGATTGCTAGTCATTTTTGTTGTCATTATTATTAAAGCATCCAGTAACCCCACCATGATCAGGACCCATTGTGCAAAGCACAATATGTACATTTAGAAGGAGATAAAATCAAGCTGTCCAGTGTAATAATATAACCTCCCCCTTTATTGAAAAATAGTATTTTGTTTTCTTCTGGCACTGTGGTTTCTCCAGTCCCTCACAATGAAGAAAAAAGTATTGACATGGCAGATTCATTGAGTAATTCCTTTGATAGACTATCCTGAACAACATGCAGCTAAGAAAATGCATTCGTATCTCACATAGTCCCTTTCACATTCTTTTCCAATATTTTTCATCAATTGGTGAGCATATAGTTGTTTTTCTTTTCTTTATGTTTCTAATCAAGTATGAATATTAGGAAGGAGACTGGGAGATTTTTGGAATTCAGTCCTCCTTCTTAGCTGTTGAAAGATGTACTTCTACATAGTATTTCTTAACCTCTCTAAAGCTGCCTGTTTGGGTCTGACTTCTCTTCTTTCATAGGGTAGTGAGGGAATTTTGCTCCTGTCAGCTAGTTTAAAGCTATCTAAAACCTTGAAATTGAAGGCACTGAAGGAGAATATAGTTGTCCCCATTGTGAGTTGCAGGGTGATCATAACAAATAAATGTGATTGAAGCCCTAAAGTTAGCTCTTGCTGAGCTCTGTGCTGACAATTCCAAAGCCTGGTTCTTTGGAGTTAGCCAGGCCCTACCCTACCTGTTCGGTAACCTGCAGGACATAAACACCCTTCACCTCTACCAGCTGTCTTTAATTTTGCCTTTGTGTTTGCTTAGATATTATGCCTCTTTCATAGTTTGCGGCTGTCAACTCCTGCTTCAGGAACACCTCCAGGTATCTACAGCTGAATCCTGTGGTAGCCAAGCTGGATTCTGAACAAACATCCATGACAGACAACAGCAGAACAAGTTTTTGTATATTTGTTTGTTTGCTTGTTTGTTTGTTTTCCATATAACCCCAGTGCCCTTGTTTAGAGCTAGGATCTAAGGTTCCCACTGGGGAGCTCTTTGGTGTAAATATGCTGGTCTCTTTTTCTCTCAAGGTCATGCTTTGAATCTGCAGCCCTTTTTGAGATGCAGAGGAAGGAGCTCAGAGCTGTGAATCCTCAGGCAATCACATGATGGGAGTCGTGATTTGCAACTAGGCTGAACACCAAATGGACAGCTTAGCTTTGCTGCCTTGCCACAGAGCTTCATACCCACTCCTTCTGATCTGTGCTCTTTTAGCTCTATCAGTGGTGCCCACCTTTTTTACATACTATGTCTCAATAAGCAATAGCCAGAACAATGTTCATGGCCAGCTCAGCTGTGTTGACATATGGGCAAATCCACGTCTCCCAAGAGGCATCCAGGAAGGTGGGCAGCCGTGAGCAAACTGGTGCCATGAAATAGCTGCCTTTGGCCAGCTTCTGCTGGAGCAGGCTGCAGGAAGTGTTCTCAGCAGTAGGCTGTGCTGGCTGCCCTCCTTCTCCTGAGAGTTTCTTGGAGTCGGTAGCCAGGTACATTGCAAGCCTGATGAATTGCTCTGGAGGTGTTGGTAGCCCATGAGATTTCTTACGTTCTCTGTGTCCCTGTGCATCCCCAGCGGGGTGTGAGGGACAAGGCTAGCAAACACCCCAGAAAGGGGCTGTGAGAGTCTCCTTGGAACTGGCCATGAATGTTAAAAGTCATTCTGAAAGTCTTCTGTCCTGATACCCCCAATTATCTTGGATTCCAAACCTGCAGTGCCAGCAGTGGATGAGAAAACAGTATTCCCCCTGGATAAATCTCATGTGTGTAGACTATTGCCTAGCTAGGTAATTGTCAGTGGGGCTATCACTAAAAGCTAGTGGGTGTTTCAGTATTCCATTTCTGAGGCAATTTCCTCAGACACAGTAACTAACTCTATAAAGTCTCACTCCAACTCAGTTTGATCCAACAATAAGCCCATTCTGGCATGGAAACTGAAGAGTGTTTGAAAAATCTCTTGACTTGAAATCATGGTTTGTAACTATATTAGCAGTGTTTAGTAAGATGGCAAATGTTTGGGTCTGCTCAGATTTCTTTTTGTGAAAGTAACCCAGGACTAAGAGCTTCTTGTGGTCCAAGGAACATATTTTCCACGTCTATAAATTTCACGCAAGAATCAGAGCAGTCATGTAGCAGCACAAGATTTGTTCCCCACAATTTCTCAGTGTTTGTTTTGCGTCCATAAATAAGATGTCTGTTCCTACTGCATAATTTGTTATATTATCTTCTAATGACCTACATGTTTCATTTTTCTGCCACGGAACTCAAATATATCAGCATCACTTCTTAGAAAAAAAAGAAGAAATCGCATGTCAGGTCTCAGAAATATGAGAGATTTGCCTAAAAGTAGGCCTGTATTCAAAAGCTGTGATGGGCTAATGGTATGGCAGGAAACACCACTTTGTCCTGTTGTTGTAACGGCTGTAAATCACTGAATTACAAAGGCTAAGAAAGGCTATTATTCCTTATCAGACCTGGAGGAGTGGTAGCTTGAATTTTGGAAGAGTCTGGCTGAGGTGATCACAAAAATTGTGAATGTTCATGAACAGCAAAGTTCAATCTCCGTTCTGAGTGGACAAAAATGACAGGAGGGAATATTAAAACTACCAGGTAAGTGAAAGAGTATTACTTCATCTACTTAGGCTGGAGGAGCAGAGAACATTTATCACAGGGGCATATATCAAAGGGGACTCGTTTTCTGCTCTTTAGCTTCTGACATGGGCTATGAACATATAGGTATCATTCCTGCCCTACTACTGAAAGTGAGATCTGCTCCTAAGTTTACCTCTTGCATTTCCAAAGAGCTGATATTAGCTAACAGTTTTCTTTATGAAATGTGCCTTACAGCCTGGGGTCCTTTGAGCTGATCCCCTCCGGTAGTAGGAAATTTAGTTTGCTGGCGATCTGGAGATGTGTTCAAGTCTGTGTTCCTTGTGCTTCGTAGCTCACTGCTCAGTGCCAAAAGCTTTATGCTTAACTTGTTGCTCTCCAAGGGTTGGGACTAGTATTAGTTTTTGTTTCCCCCTTCTCTCTTTCTCTCTCGGGAGCCCAACAAAATGGTTGTAAGTGTTACAGACTTTTTTTTTCCCGTTAATTACAGATTTCTGCACATCCAGTTTATACAAAGGACTTTCAAATAATTGGTGATTAAAGCAAGAGCTGATTTATACGTTTAGCCATCTGGGCTAGACTTTGGGAGCAGCTGCTAATATTAGGATTGTAATGATATGACAAATATATAGAGAGGTCATCTGCTTATTAAAATCAATTCAATTTATAATAACAACAAATAATTAAATTGCAGCTTTTTCTTCTTGACATGAATCCCACTCTCGCTTGGAATTCAACTACTACTTGCCTAGCTTTGTTCTTCTCCTTCCTTAAATTACCTGCTGTTTTTTTTTGCTGACTCTTGAAGTTGCTGAAAGCTACACGGCTTTTTTCCTGAGTTTTTAAGTTTTTAAACTTATCTGACTGGGTCTGAAGAATCCAAAATCAAGGGGTTTTATTTAGGATGCTATACTCCTTTGATGAAAGTTGAGAGAGGTAATTTAGCCAAAGATACAGGCACACAGACAAATTAATTACTTAAAATGCAGAGCAGTTCTTCAGGTACTTCCCATGAGCACTTTCTTACCGCATGGTAAACAGGGGTCTTCGCCTTGCTCTCAGGGAACGTGTAATGGTGGAGACAGAGAGCTAACTTGAGATTCCCAGGGGAAGAGTATGTGTGCACGCACAAGCTGTTATTAGAGAACAGCTGACATGCTGGAAATCCACCCCAGCTTACACCTTGGCAGCTATTCCCGCGCATGTTCCCTCAGGTACTTTGGGGACCGCACTTTCACCCGATTCCCGCTGCTCTCCCCACGCGCTGCTCATGCGGCTGACACCAGGTTGTTGTTGGCCAGCGGCTGCGGTGTGCTGCTGCTGCTCGCCCTTCTTCCACCCCCTCTGCTCTTCACTAGCACCTCATTTACGCTGACATCCTCAGCCTCTTCAGTTTCTGCCGTGTCCGAGGCAGCTGACTTTCCTTGGTTCCCTTCCCACTCGGAGCAGCAGTTACCTTCCTCGCCTCGCTCGTGGCCCAGAGCTGTGGTGCATTTGTTCTCAGCCTCCTTTTCCCTAACTAGGAGAGCTGCTGCTGCCCAGGACGACAAGGTTGACGATGCCAGGAAGACATGGTGATGTCCTGGTCCAGCTTTGCTCCCGTGTAGCACCTCCCTACCACCATGCTTGGCAACTGTGCTGCTGCAACTCAAGAAAACCCAAAGTTTGCTCTGTCTCCTTCCTTTCCTCAAGGGCTCCTCTTTAGCAGCCATCCTGACAGAAAAGCAAAAGCATTCTTGGTGCTGTAAACTGACTGAACGAGTAATAACTCTTTTATCGTTTTGCTGCCCTTGCTGTTAATAGGGAAGTGCTAAGTATTTGTATATTCTTACTTGGCTACTGGCCACCTCTTCATTTTCTACGGCAGTTGTTTTCTGATCTCTCAGAGCTGTCTGTTGTAAAACCATATTAGGAATGTTGTGAGCTTTGTGGTAGATCTAACAATCACTGTAACTTTTAGTTTATTCCAGCCTCTGTAAATATACTTAAAATTTCTTTCCATTGCAGTTCACTCTTTTTAGTACCTGCCAGTTGCCAGTCATTCCTATTCGCAGACCTTGTGGGAATTTGTTAGGTGTTTGCTGCAAAGGGCTGTGAGAGAAGCAGGAAAGAGGGTAAGAAAATGGTCAGACAGGAGCACCTGAAGTATGTGGGTGGCAGGGAAGGTGCCTCTGGCAGTAACAGCCTAATGTGGGAGAGGAAATATTTTGCTAGATTGTTCATCTGTGCTTTCTGCTAATATTTTGGACATGTTTGTGGATACAGTAATGTGATGTGTGGGCCTAAATGGGGCAGAGAGTCTGGGCAGGTAACTGATCCTTGATAACAGAGAAGTTCAGACAGCAGAAGGAAAAAACAGTCCAGTGGCCAATCTGCTAACGTGAACATATAACGATGTTGATCAAGCAGTCTAGGTTCCTTCACAGTATGAGTTGATCCTGAAGCCTTCCTCTTATGCCTTTGATGGTATGGCTAGTATTACAGGTTAGGACGAGCCATTGGGAATGGCTAAAGTAACTCTGTTTTGTGTGAGAGCAGCCCAGGCAATTTATGAACCTTTAAGGAACGAGGAGGCCTGTTCGCCACCTTAGGAGGAAAGACATTTTTGAAAGCCTGGAGGTAACTCTGGGTGCATGTCATCACCACTCTGCGGCATTCCCTTGGGCATCATGTCACGAACAGCTAGCAATGAAGCCCACTTCCACTTGCCGAGCTGCTGCCCAGGGACTCGAGGAGAGGTAGGGCTAAACAGAAGAGGGAGAAGATGGCTCAGGAACAGTGGTAGCTCCCTTTCCCCTTTCCCAGGTAAATTTCAAGTCCCAGGAACCTCATTTTACATGAAAAGTTTTATTGCTTGACTACACCATTAGAGAACTGGCACAATATTGTAGGTAAATTTGGGAGTTCCTGGTGAGACAGCTTTCAAAATCAACAGAAAACACGATCCATTAACATCCTGCTTATGGTGCTGTCCACTTCCCTTTTTCCTACCCATTGCACAGGGATCTCAAGGTAAGCACGGACCAAGGGGACCCTGGAAGTGCCTCGTATCCCAGCAGCTTGAGTCCAGCCACTCCAGCATGGTTGTGGAGGCGCTGCTCCCACAAGAAGGGGTCGGGTGAAGCGGCATTAGGTTTTCACCTCTGTTTCATTTGTGCACTATATGATTGTTTATCTGGTTTGGCATATAAGCAGGAAATAAATGAGTAGTGACACCCCCTTACGCACAAAGTATCAGTTCATCTTCCCTGCTTTAACATTGCACAGAGGATGACTAGCATTATAATAGCTCACTTAACACTATTCGTTTTGGGATAGCATGGGGATACTCTTTCTTATCCTGCTTGTCAAAATGTCTCATAGGAGATAAATGTGTTTTCTTATCAGAAGGGTTTATTATAAAAATATATATAGTTTACAATAAGCTAAAGTCTACTTCTTTTCTTGTACTGGTTTTAGAGCTTTGTTAATGAGAAGCACATTGAGCATTTTAAAGTTAAACATGCTCAGTTGCCATTAACTATACATGAATAGTAAGCATTTCATGCTTTTAAATTTAAATGCTTAAAAGAGGGTGTATGTGCAAACAAATGAATAGGAAAATAATGAAAAAGAAGTATGTATCATGGCTTTAACTCCTGTTCTCAAGAATGGTATGCAGTCTCTATCAACATATTGGTACCTGGAAATTTCATGCAAGAGATCAGCTGTGAGCCTTTCATGATCTCTTGTATTCCAAGACAGATGCACTGGACTGTTGCAATGCAGCTGGAGGTGATAAATTTGTGCGTCATTCTGACTAACACCGCAGCCAGAAGGACGAAGGAACTTAGCAGGATGGAAGCATTTTAAAACATGAGTCATCCAGATGCAGTGATGGTTTTCTGTTATAGTCATGAAGGATCTACTTTCGGTTAGCAAATGCAAACAAGGAAACCATAGGTTTAACTCTATATGAAGCTATTCTTTGTGGGTTATAATAGTTGTTCTTTCCCAATACCTAGTGGTGTTCCAATATTATTGGACTTTTTCAGTGTTTTGGAAATATTAGAGAATTTTTACATTTCCAATAGCTCTTGTATTATCAGAAATCAGTGAACTGTGCACAACTGCACCCCCCCAAAAAAAAAAAAAAAACCAACTTGACTTCACTGGGGTAGTTAGGTTAACCCAATGGAAGTCATGTAGTGAATATAAGACTAACAAAAAGAAAGCGGTCCTAATATTCCCCGTGCTTGGCCGGATGGGAGGAGAGAAAGAACTTCATTGACTGAAACCTTCAACTGAAGAACCGTTCATTGAGGTAACTCATAAAGAACAAAGGCTGACGAGTTAGTTCAATACCATGGAATCAAAAGCCATTTTGCTCCCTCTTGCGATGATTAGAAATAGACTGGAAATTTCCTCCCACAGTTGCTTTCAGGGTTTGTTGGCACACAGACAAAACCTGTGTGATCCAGATCCTGATGGTTGAGTTACTGGCTTGGCATACAGGAATTCTGGTTTCAAGTCCCTTCTCTGCCTATAGCAGAGCTGACATTTTCCATTCCAAACCTTTGCTGTAGTTCAGTCTGGGTGACTTCAATTTAGGACTCCACATGCCAAACAGAGTACCACAACCATCAGGCTAAGGAGCATTTGTCTTGAAATGGAAACATTTCCATAAAACCCTAGTGTTGCTGACAAAGCGACCTACTTAGATGAAAAGGCATTCATCTGGATGTATTCTGGCTTTTTCTAAAATAGAGCCATTTGGAGCTGGTGACAGCTGAAATACAATTGCGCTTTGGCCATGCCCTTCACCCTGCTGGAAGCTGGGAAGAGTTGGTGAAGACCTGGGTGGGGACCCTGAGATCATCCATGTCCTACGACAATTTTTAAGAAGGGAAGCACCAGGCAGATTTGAATTGGATGTAGGGACACTGAAGTGGAGTGAGTGTCTGTCCCTAGATTCCCTCTGTTAACACAATCGTCCCATCTCACACAACAACAGGGCTCCTCACCTTTTATTGCTGTATAGACTGGCCAACGTTGCGCAGGGTGACCTACTCAAGTGACGGATGAATGAATCTGAAACTGGGCTATTTTATTCTGTGTTTTGGTCTTCATTAGCATGGAGTTGTCTGTCCTAAAGATAAATCATCTCTGGACCAATCCTGAGGTCCTTTCTCGTTCTGTTTTGGTTCAGCCCTTGGTGAGGTAAAACTGCTGTTGAAGCCAAGATAATTTTCTTCTCTTGGTGGAAAACTACAATGATGTCAAGATTTGGCCTGATAAATTAATGATAATTCTCTGCGTTTTACAGGCTTTGTTTATACTATGATCTCAATGTATTTAAAAGACTTTAATCACGCTTCGGTACCTGTGTGTGAGCTAGATGGTAAGCGTTTTTGCTAGTTAAGGCAGAAGGAAGCTAACAGCTTCTGTGGCCACGCTGTACGTTGATAACCTTTCAGCCTTTCTTTCTTTTTTTGCCTGCCTTTGGGATTCTAATGCCTCTCCACAATATCAGAGAGCTGAGGAAGAAAACATGAGGACATATGCACGTATATGCATGTATTCATATATAAAATGGTGGTTCAGCACATGCACGTACAGATGGGTTTTAATGAAAAATGTAATGATGCAAAAGGCCAATTTTAACTTTGCTAAAAGTAGCTAAATAATGCCCCTGCCCTACATTAAACTATGCTGCGATCAAAGAGGGCAGATGCCAAGTACTCGTGGTTTTACAGCTTTCAAATAAATATTGCTCAACTTCATAGAAAAAAGAAAAAATGAACAGGGAGAGGATTTTCCCCCTTTTCTAAAAAAATATTTTTAAAATTTATTTCCAATATTCTTTGCAGGTACAAGGGGTACTACTGCTGCTGCTCCTCAGCATATCTGCAAGTATTTTGGTTGTGAATACTGCTTGACCCCAAATTCAGTTAATTTAGATTGGCAGACTCAGTCGCAGAACCTTTTATGGGCTGGCAGATAGAAAGTCCTGGCAGATCTGCTGTGGAGCTGCAAAGTTCCATACCCAGCTGAAACTTTTTTTAATTCAACACTGTCATTTTTAAATAACAGTGCAGTTGCAAAACAAATTGGCAGGTACTTACAAACTGAATATTGCCTGGGGCTCTGTCTTTTCATTTTGCTGACCAGTGCGCCTGGCCTTCAATTTAGAAAAGCACCCAGTAGTTAAAAAGCACTGGTGAAACCTCATAATGTCGACCTAACTGCATTGGTCATGGAGAGGAAGATAGACTGCTCTAGCTTGTTGATCGCTACAAACTGATCAGCATCATGGTAGAGGGCATCTTTTAAAAATAAAAGTGCCCCTAAAGAGTCTATCCATCTGAGCATGAACTTTCTTGGCAAAGTTAAAGCCTTCTTTCCCAGGTCCAATATGGATCTTCAGGGTATTTGGGAATATTGAACTGGAGAGACCTGTTGAGTCATTGACTCTCAGTGCTGTGTTATCTTGGGCAACCACCTCATGTGATCTTTCCTGGACAGGAGATTGCATCAGGCACATGTGTGACATCTCTTGTAAATCAACACAGCTCCACTGAAGCTAATCTCTGAAGCCCCAGTTTATAATAAATGAGCACATGGATTTACAAAAGTACGTGCTGTTTTATTTAGATACTTGCATTGATGTCACTCTCAGTGTAGTTATCAGAGGCTATTTAGGAGGCTTAAAACAAATAGAGATGCTGAAGTTAGCTCACAAAGTCCTGCATCACCACTGCATGAAGCCTGAAAACTGCCAATCTGCTAGTCAGTTGGTCTATAAATTCCTTGGTTAATCTGTCAATAAGGTATATGTAATGATATGGCCTAAAAGCCAAAATAAATGAAGTGCTGCGTTTAGAAAGTTGCCTCTCTTGGGCTTTAACACTGCATTGGAGAATGCAGCTTTCCTGAGTTAGGTTCTTCAGCTGGTTATCTTGAAGGAAAAAACAGAGCCCAGGAAGCACCAATAATGCCATCTATAAAGGCATTTCAGCTGCCATGAGTCAGGATGATGCAGAAGAAGGTGTGCCTCAAAAGGCTGTGATTTCCCAGTCATCAGCCCTGAGCAAGAGTCATGTACCTTGTGATCACGTGTCATTTGGGTGGGCCTGAGCTGTGCCCTGTTAAAAATACTCTATTTAGATGATGCACAATGGGGCAGCAGAACAGGGTGCCTTAAAACCTCTCTGAGGACCTCAAGTTACAGGACTTTTTGAGTGGCCAAAGAGCAGCCTTTCAGAGGCCAAAGGGAGTACCGTTTTACAGTAGGGGTTTCCACTTTTCCGTGAGTAAGCACCACTAAGGCCATGATAGACCCTGCTGCGAAGGCTTTAAGGCCAATGTCCTTGATTGCTTAGGTAATTTGGTCACTTCTCTGGGGAAGATCTGCCCAGGATATTTACTAGCACCTGCACTTCCTATTGAGCACTGCAGTAGATGCCATTGCATCTGATGAGTCACTGGCATTGTAAGCAATGTATTTCTGCATGCTGTTCAGAAACACCAGGCTGCCAGCCTGCTCAGTGGAGATGGGATCATGAGCATATTTTCTCAAAAACATTTTTGAATAAACTCTGGGCAGTCTAACCTAGGACAGCAGAGGCAAAGGGCACGAAGAACTGCCTGTGGGGAAGCCAAGGGCAGCTAAGAATATCTTGAAAAATGTTCCCTTTTTCCCAATGACCAGCATATCTAGAAGAAGTGAAGAATCTAATCAGAAATAGGATACTTCAGAGTGTTAGAAGTCCCTGCTACTTACCGTTAGTATCCATATTTTTCTCCAAAAATGTATGTGAGGCCTCTGTAGCCATAGGAGAGGAGCTCAATCTGAATGGAGGCATATATGCTCTTTCCTGATATTTAATGTTTAAAAATTATTCCATAATAAGAAACTGTGTGAATAGGCGATATATGAGATAAAAAGGAATTAGTCTTTATCTTTTAGTTGGACAGAAGTGTTTATGGGACTGTATGTGTAAGCATTTTTGCGCGGTAAGCGTGGACAATGTCGAGGTTTTTTCATTTGTTGAAGTTGTTTTTCCCCCGTTGAAAGAAATATCTGCATGTATGTCAAAGTTGTTACTTCATTTATAGAGATACTTTGTAGTCATGAAAATTCGTGCAATATGTTATGACCTTGTGAAAAGTTAAGGCAAAAACCTTTTGTTTCATGGCTTTCTCAGAAATGTGATCATTGAGTGAGTCTTTTGGTCAGTTGCCTCTGCACATTGACCAGTTCAACTGATTTATGGCCACATGGACTCTTTTTGAAATTTCTGGCTAAGAGCATCAAAAGTTCTAAAACAATCTTAGAGGTTTCGAGTCCTTCTCCTCTAGGGAGGGGAAGTTTTTGTATATGTGGTTATTCTGGGAAAGCCTATGGTTTTCATTTGTCTCCCAAGGGGGCTGAGATCTCTTCCAAGCCTAGTATTGAGATAAAGGACCAAAAGACTACCTCAGGAAAGAATATACAACTTGGGAGGTGGATCTGCGTTTTCTCTTTCTAAAGCTTTTTGAGGAAATATGAATATTTGGAACTCTGTCACCTGGACACTCTTTGCCCTTTACAGGGATCTTTCTTGCAAGTGTAATATAAAGAGCTAGCAAAGTAATTCCAGTGCACCCACACAGAGTGGGTGGAAGAGGTATTTGAAAATTAAATGTATTATTTGGAAGCATCTCTGAATGCTTTGCTTCTTGCTTTCCTGTGGGGAGGAAGGACCTAGTGCTCTTTAGTCCTCTCTTTTTTTTTTTTTTCCCCCTTAACTGGCCTCAAGAACCAGAACTGTCAGGCATTTCTGTGCAAGCAGTGTGCTATCAAAACCAGTTGTCTTCTGAGAGCAGGCTTGTACTTACTGGTAAGGCAGAATATAAAGATATGCTGTAATGTTCAGTTTCTTCCCCTTTTCACATTACTCTGATATCCCAAATAAACCCCTCTGGGTTCCCTCTTGTGCACCTCACACACTGAGCGTATCAGCATGCATTAAAACCATTTAAAAAAAAAAAAAAAAAAAGCGTCTCCATCAATGGCCTAAACACCACATGCATTCATCACCATCTGACACTGAGAAAGTTTGCAGAAAGCTCAGCTCTGCAATGGGTATCTCTCATCCTGGCTTACTGTGGAAGGAAACAATTGCCTTTCTGTGTTTTACAAACATCAGTCAAAATGCTCTCCTGACTGCTCCAGTACTAGGCTTGACATAACTCATAGTGTAAAGAAGTGTTTCTCTGCCTTTGTCAATGTCCTGATTGCAAGTGATGCTCTAAAGAAAAGAGAGAGACTACTTGTACTTTTGAGAGCATTTCTTACCAAGTTGACTGCTTTGCTGGATTTGGAGCCTTAGATGTAGTGCAGGATGAGGAATTTGGGAGTGTTTATTCACTGGGATTATCAGGCTAGTGTCACACATCATGAGAGACATGGACTGTCCCATAAGCAAGGGATGAGACTGCTTCAGTGGGATCTCATTAATGGACTAGAAGGCTTTCTTGCTGAGAGGAATAAAAGAAGAACGTAAGAAAAGTAACAAATACCTAGATCCTAGTAAATTGTTATTGAGGTTGACATGCTTAGATGCAAATTAGATCAGGGGTTCCCTCTTGGCCTCACTGCCCAGAAGCAATTAAAGCTCTAGGTAGGCAGAGGTTTTGGCCTTATGCAGTCTTTATGCTGAAAGAAAATTTTGTGGCCTCTGTGACACAGACTAAAATAACCTGATTATCTTGTCCATTCTTAAAATCCGAGGCACTGACCTTCTCAAATATATGATTCATCTATCGCCAGGAAGGTGAAAGTCTAACTATTAATGAGTTGCTTCATTGTGTACTGCCTTCAAAGCCAGGCCTTTGCAATCAGCTCAGATGAACACTTTGGACTTCTTCCCGTCACTTGATCCTAATCATGAGTCTGCACCTGGTCCAGCTTTCTGTTTGGGACAATATGTTAAAAATTCATTGTTGCACTTTTTTTTTTCTTCCTCTTTGAATTCAATGAATGCTTATAGGATGAGAACTGAACAAAGTCAATGAATTGTGGGGGAGAGCCACAGGCACCACTCATATTCAGGAGAAACAAGGCGTATCCAGCTGTATCCTGCCTGCCTACTTTGATGTCTTTGGCTGAGAGAGCGTCGAGTGATTCAGACCACCTACTCTGCAGACCCCAGCTCCCTCGGTGGTCAAAGGGGAAAAGAAACAGTGACTGTGGCACTGTGCACCTGTAGTGTGCCTCGTGAGTCCTTCTCTATTGAATGCAGAGGGAACTGGTGCCTGGCAGCCCCAGGCACTACATGGTTTCAAGTGCTCATCGCTTTCTTGATCTTAGATGCTGTAGTATGGGACTGTGTCCACCTGAGGCACCACATCATGTGGTTTCAATGCATATTGCTGTGAGCACATTGTGTTTGTGTTCACCTCACCATTTCTAATGCTTGTAATATCAACCTCAGACACTGTTCTGCTTGCTTCACCTACACACATATTTAAACACTTTTTTCTTTCTTTTCTTTTTCTTCTTCTTCTAAACACAAGAGGCATGAGAAGCGGGAAGACTGAAAAAGCAAGGCACTTAGGAGAAGATGCTTACTTTACTGCTCAATCTATGAAACCCAATGAGGACTCAGATCTCTGACTCAAGCATCTCTATATAGTTGCAAGTCAGGTGAGAGGCAGAGAAAACTACCATAACTACTGCGAACAAAAGTAAACCTACAGTCAAAGGCAGCTTATCTGCTAGGGCCTGCCCAGCTGTTGCTTATCATCCATGTTGCATCTGGCTTTTCACAGTACATCTGTTTAGCATAAATAACCTTTTTATTGGTGTCCTATGGTACATCCAAACAATGAAGAGAAGAAAAAAGAGAAACTGTAAATAAATTTTACAATGTCAGTAAGAGCATTCACATTAAGGGAAACTATTTTGAGTGAATGCCAGTTCTTAATAAATTGCTATTATTCTGGTGTTTTTACAAAGACCACAAGGAAAAAAAGAAAAACCCCAGAAATGTTTGAAATATGGAAATGCTGAATGTCGCTCCTCAATCACTCCTCTTAATCATAAATATTTCTAGCTGTTCTCCCAGCAAATGAGATGCCAAGAGTTTTTTTTTCTTTCAGTGTCTATCCGAAAGCCTGTGGCATAAAAAAGGACCATTAGTCACTAACTGAGCTTCCTGAATTCTGAAATACAGGTTTGAACCCATATTATCAGTCCTCAGTCTGAGGAGGCGTTCTGGCAACTTGAGGTTCCTCTCACACATTTGCAGGCTCTGTAAAGGTGCCTGTGCTGCCTCTGAATGAGCAAGCTCAGCCTCAGGAGCTAAGAACTGTCATGTTGCTGCCCAATTAGAGTACTGCAAGGAGCAGCAATGCTTCTTAAGCCGGTTTTGCTGAGAAGGATGCCCATAGCCTTTAATTCCCTGTTACTGACGCCTCGTTTGATGTAATTTCTCAGAAATATGAAGGGAACCAAAATGGTTCACTTAACCAAGACCTGAGGAACTCCACTTAGCTGTCAACCCAGAACTAAAACCCAGTCTTTCTGAAATATCACCTCCTAGCTACTCCAAGTTTAACTCTTTAGGCCCTTGTGGAACTTGTAGCTACCATAAGGACTTGAGAGGTAAATTTCCGTACCAAAAAGGTTTCATGGCAAACCGTAAGATGCACGCAGATGCCAGCAGCATACAGCACAATGAGAGATACCCTCTTCCACAGAGTTCCTGTCACAACATGGGGATTGGAGTTAACACTTCAGGAGTACCAGCAAATTCTTTTTTTTTTTTTTTTCTTTATTTTTTTTCATTGATGATGCCATTAAGACATATTTTATTATGTCTATTTTAAAGCCTCTTTCACCCTCAATGCGTCGCTTGGCTAATGACTGTTTTCTGCAGGAATTCTGGATGCTGATGCATTTGGCTGGGATTTCCACACTAAGAGGGGCTGATGGAGGACCTTGATGAGGACTTTGCTGCTGTAAGGCCCCAGCATTGAAGAAGGGTGTGTGAGTGCCTTGGAAATCTTAGAAACATTAGAAATATGATAGCTCTAGTTGGTGCTGGAAAATCAAATGTCAGTGATGGATGCAATTTTGAAGGTCATGTCGCAGTGGGCAGGCAGCAGCAGAGTAATAGTACCAGAAGAGGGGGATCTGAAGATGGGTGACATCATTTTCCCTCCAGAGGAGCTTGCAAATACATTAATAGCAGCAGTTACTGCTTCCGGTGAGGATTTGGTGGGCAACATAGCTGTGGATAGTGCTAGGTCTGGGGCAGCCCCCATTTACAAACCAGACTAAGTCATGTCTAATTTCCTTCCAGTGAGGCAGGCACTACAAGAATGTGACATTTTCATGGGGATCCTGCTATCCTCTCTTTTTCCAACATGCCATTTGGATCTATACCCAGACAGTGTGGGGTTTGGACAGAAAAAACAGTTTTGATGGTGATAGAGGTGAGAGGGCTTATCCTGTAGAAGCATTAGAAAACCAGCACTCTTGGTTGTGGCCTGCTGCATCCACCACAGGATGTCCTAAGCAAGTGGGTTCTGAGCCTGAACAAACTTTTTAGCCATTTTGCATACTGTAGAAGTGTGTTTATAATGAAATAAGGCCAGAGCCCGGGGACTTAAGGGATCAAGGGATGTTGTATGAGCTCACATGCTTGCTTCATGGGAATATTTTAATGAGTAATTGATTGCTAATTATATGTGCTGCTTTGTGGTGAAACATCATGGTACTTTGATATGGACCTATGGACCAGGAACTAAAGGTTTCTGTTGTGCTTTTTTTTTTTTTTTTAACGGCCTTCTGATCTATATGGGGTATTTTGTGCCTGATTAATCTTATGAATTGTCTTGGGTGAGTGTTGATTTACTCACTGAATTCAAGATCAATTTTAATGAAGCTCTTAGTGTGTGCTGGTTTGGGGACGCAGGGTGCCATATTATTGGTTTGTCTAGATTGCTCACTGTTTTGTTAAGACTTCAGTAAGAAAACTTCTGGCATAGTGACAGCTTCCCACTTCTCTACAACTGAGCAGACAAAAACAGAGCTTAAACAGACAACAGACTTTATTAAACTCACATGTACATACATAACAAGTAGACACTTCAGTACAAGCTTGACCTACTGGCCAAGAGCAACAAACAAATCCATTATTTTTTAACTCCCAAACCAGGTGCAATCAGGAAAACAACTTCAGCTGAAGCTCCATGCTGTAAACTAGAAGAGAAAAACAAAGACATCTTGAAGAATATTGATATCTGCTCCCTTCTTTGCCACAGTTGTTTTCTTTCACTCTCTCTCCTCTCCCACATCTGGGGCAGGACAACGTAGTCATAGAGTTCTCCTTTGGAGAATGCTAGGGCACAGAGCACTGGGAAATGCCTTGTGGAGCTCCATGTAACAAAGGCAGAAAGTTGGGAAGCTGCTGGATTTCTGGTCTGGCCATGTGTGTCTAGCCATGGCTCCTAGAGTGCTGGAGTCTCTAGGGGCATTGTGAATCTGCTGTGGGAATGCTCAAACCGGGAGGGCTTGCAATGGCATTGTAGCCATAAGTATCTGTACTGATGCAGCTGAAACTCTGGTGTTTGTTTTTCCCTCTTCACAGGACATGGCCATGCCCCTTGGATCAGTTGGCTACATGTTAGGAAGAACATTCTGTTTGGGCAAAGCAGAAGTTAGCTAGGACTTTGGAGCTGGTAGCACTGGGAGCACACCAAGGGGAATATTTGTTTTCAAATTCCAAGCAAGAAACCATAAGCAGATTGAACTTGCAGGGAGCACAGTGTTGAAGAATGCATGGAGACAGAGAAGGTAGGAGTAGCGGGAATGCTGGAGGAGGACTTCTCGGGCTTTGGCATACATGGCTGCAGTTAGCCAGGCAGTGAGGTAAATCACAGCTCTTCTCTTGGGACTGGAGAGCACCTGTGAGTTGCTGTCATCTGGGGAAATGGCAGCTAGTCCTTCCAGGGCAGTCAAGTGGGTGGTGCTGGCAAGAAAGTGAGCATCAGCTATTTCTCAGTGTTTAGAGAAGACACGTAGACAGACACTAACTTGTCATGCTCTTTTTAATTTGATTGTTTTTAATGACAAAAAAAGCCCAACTGTTTAATGTCCTGTGCACAAAAAAAAAAAAAAAAAAAAAAAAAAAAAAAGGAGAAAGCAATTATTTTGTTAGTTGAGGGGAAAAAGCCATTTGCTTTGCTTCAGTAAGGAAAACATGAGTTGGCAATTATGGGGTCCAAAAGACCACAGAATTTTCTACAGTACCAGCCTCCAGAATGCTGATGTTTCTTTTCCAGAATGATTTAATGGCAGGATGAGACAAAAGGATAAGCAGCGGGATTTAAAGGTCCTTGCTCTCCTGAGTAGTCCCTGTCGAACCAATGGGTAAATGTCTGCAGAAGAGGACCACACCGAAATTCTGCTGGTAGGTGAACAGTAATCTTGCCAAACAAGGCAACCCATTCAATCTGTTTTCGATGATTTAAAGCTGAGCTAGAAAATGTGAATCCAGGCAGGAACTTGGCATTTAAATTACCCACTTGAGAAGAGTTTTTTTTTTTTTTTTAATACAATTTAAAAAATGATAATCCTGAGGGATGTGAAAGGAGTTAGGGCATGGAGATAACAAGAAAACAGAGTCCTTTCATATGCTGCTTGACATTTCGGTAATTTTTCAAGTAGCATTTTTGACGTTTTTGAAAAATATAGAACTCTCTCAGACAAATTTGCAGCATGAGCAGACTGAAGTTTGATCTTTTCAACATACATGCTCTTGGTGTAAAGATACGTCCATGTTGTTGGTAATGTGCATATACATTCAGCTGACTTCAACGTCAGGAGATGCTAGCATTACTAGAAATGTTGCAGCTGGTGTACCCATGCAGAAACTAAGGTATTTGGCTAGGTCACAGAATCAGAATCATTAAGGTTGGAAGGGACCTTTGGAGATCCTCTAGTCCAACCCCCCTGCACACGCGGGGTCACCTACAGCAGGTGGCTCAGGACTGCGTCCAAGCGGGTTTGGAAGATCTCCAGAGAAGGAGACTCCACAACCTCTCTGGGCAGCCTGTGCCAGGGCTCTGTCACCCTC
>VZSV01000053.1:3575886-3624964 GCA_013398735.1 Nothocercus julius
CAGCCCTCTGGGCTGTCAGCTCCTCCTCCCAGTTTGGTATCATCAGCAAACTCGCTCAGGGGGCTCTCTGTGCCTTCATCCAGGTCATCGATGAATAAATTGAGCAGGACTGGACCGAGGACTGACCCCTGGGAGACACCACTAACTACAGACCTCATGTGCTAAATTATGGACTAAACTGATCTTTAATGAAATGGATATATATAGAGAGATGCAAAATTCCAATATATGTTAGATAAATACATACTGTAGGTTATCTACATACCATACATAACATTAAAAATACATGTACTGAAGAGCATTTCTAGTGATAACCTGCTAGAGGCTTAACAAAACAAGGAAGAAATTGCTGAAAGTTTTCTTAATTGGCAGTGCTAGAAAATAATAATTAAAATAATAAATATATATTAACAGTGGAAAGATGACTTAGAAATCAGGATATTAACCTAAGTGTCAGGAAATCTTTCTTCATTTTCTTGCACTATCAGACTCCTCTTGTGTGACTACTGACCATAGTCAGTTCAGTATTCATGTATTTGACGTTAAAATCACTGGCAGAAAATGTTTTCTGACGGTGCTGCCACAGAGTGTGGGCATGAAGAATACTCAGGTGGTTCTGCTAAACTGTGAGCTGAGTTTTTTCTGGAGAAGACCGTGTTATTGATCTTTAGGCACCTAAATTATGCATTCAGCTTGAGTGACCAAAAAGCCACCTCTCCACCGCTCTCTCTGCAAGCTGTCCCTCCACAACCACGTGGCTGGTGTTGCCCTGCACAAAGATGCTGTGCTTCTCTGCTATGCTGTTTCTTGGATGCCTGGCTTCCCAGACCAAGCCAGAGTCCAAAGTTCCCCAAGGGGAGTGTACAATTCCTTATAGCCCAGGGGTACCATATCTCTTTTCTTTTTGTTGTCATTTTTTTTTCACTTCTGGATATTCCCCCTCTTAACTATTTATTTATTTATTTTCCACATAGAAAATTTGCCCTGGCAGATTCTAAATTTAACCTAAGATTTCCAGAAGTCTGGTGATCCCAGCCTTGATGGCCAGGTGCTACTACTTTATTTTGACAATATGGTCATAGGATAGGTCAACCTAAGAGGTCTTTTTGTTATCAATCATTATCAGGATTTTGTTTTGCTTTTCCTTCCAGAAGGACTTCATGGAAGCTGTGCAGTGTAGGCCCACCAATTTGGGGTGTGCTGGATGGACCTGCTGCCTATGTCCTGCATTTGAGTGCTAACTTCAGCGTTTTCTCCCCTCAGGTGTGCATATTGAGGCATCCCCAGAGGAGCTCTTTTGGCCAGCCTCTCTAGGACCACTTCCCTTAAGCGTGCTGAAAGCACAGAGCACAGAAAACATCTGGGTTGAAGGGTGCAGTTGTTTTACACTCACAGGGTACACTAGGAGGTTGAGGTTTAGCTGTATGCTTAGACTGATTTGGCAAAGGTCTTAGTAGAGGGTCTATTAGATAGCAGTAGAGTCTTCCCATGGGCCATTGACCCCTCAGTTAGGGCTGTAAAATGGACTAGCTCCATCTGGAAAGGCTCAAAACCCTGCTCTAGGTAACTTGCTTGTTGCTCGGTCCCATTTGTTAGTTACCTGTTAGCTGCAGACAGGAATTCTCCACTCTGCACCTGTGTGAAGGGAAACAGAAGCAGGTCTGTGTGCACACTGTTGGCTGTCTTGACTCGGGATGTGAATACCCCATCCTTGGCCTTTTCCTTCCCTTCACAATGTTGTGACCATGTACCCTTGAGGCCACAGGCTCATGTAATCCTCCTGAAGGTCCCATCATTGAGCAGGGTGGGCAAAACCGCTTGTGAGTCACATTGCCCAGTTCCTGCAATTAGCCTTAACTCCAAGTCTCTTATTTGTCCTCTTATCTGATTAAAGTCCCACAGTTGAGCAGTTTGTGCCATATTTAAATTCAGAGAACATAAATAACTTGTTTTGTTGAAAAGCAGCCCATGATACACTCATTGCCCCTGTCTCTACCAATTTGCACTTGCTCGCAGTGCCCTTCCTGCCCCTCAATGCTTTCTGACCTGTTTTTATCAGCCTTTAGGATCCACTGATAACTCCCTCACCAGTACACCATTAACCCACTGGAGGAGAGTAGAGGGTTCATAGTTCAGGGCTGCAGTACTATGGTGCACTGGGGGAAGATGCCGAGAATAACGTGGCATGTCAGTGCATGGCCAGCAGCTGGGCACCATCTACCAAAAGCAAATAGCTGTGATGGCATTCAGCTGTGCTACAAGTGCTTTAACATGAGGGTATTGCCATAAAACAGTAGCTCACAAGCATCAGTTACAGGGTGATATTGTCTGCACCACAGGTATTTGCTGTTTGAAGCAGAAGGGTGGTCTCAGTTACCCCAGTGTCACAATTTTTTTACCACTGCTGCTATGTTCATGTCAGTCATTGGATCTGGCTGATAAGAGCTTATGTTAGGTGGTGGCCCTTATGGTGTACAACTTAATAATGTGGAGGGTTACCATTGTCTGAGGAAAGCACTTTGAATGAAGGTTTTAGTAGGACTAGGTAATGAGCAGAAAAAAAGGCAACTTCAGCACCCAGCAATTAACCATGGCTGAGTTAGTGAATTTGCTAAATCCTTGCCTCAGGGAAAAACTCTGGGTTTTAGCATTTTTTTTTGTGCTCTAATAATCTTCTAAGGAGATGAAATTATTGGGAAAATTTGCTGGACTTCATATCAGGCCCTTAGAAAAGACCATTGTTGCCTGGATTTAGATAGAGCTTCCTGACCTATTCACATTTCTACTTTTTTTTTCGTACAAAATGTATATCCCCTCATGCATTGACAGTTGAATAGACATGGGTCTAAACATGGTTCGGTTGCTCTCATGTCATGTGACCCTGTCACATCCCAGTCCCTGCTAATGGGAAAGACTCAGTTCACTTATCACTCCCCTTCCGTTCATTTATCACTCCCCTTCCCCCAAATCTACCTTGAATACTCTTCATGAGAGCTTTAAATATCCATGTGGTTTGTTTAAGTGGGAAGTGAGAACAGGTCACTTGATAAAGGTCATTTGGTACCCCTGTATATGCATGTGGAGGCAACAGTGACTGTGAAATTGTGCTGTGCTGAATTAGCCCCACTAGTTCTTAGTCCTCATCCATATCCCTCACCTACCCTTGACTCCCATGGGAAGTCCTCTTTGTTGGCATGCCAGCTGTTGCTTCCTAGCATACTTCCCCTATAAAACCCTGTTAAGTATGTACTGTTGACTCTCCAAGAAGGTACAAGATCTGCAGTGAGTAGTTACAGGGAATGTGTGTATGCAAGGCAACTCATCATTAACCAGAGCTTTCTGCAAAGAATTCTTGACTTCATCTTTGGTTGCTTCACCTAAAGGAAAGGTCAAAAGAAGGTACAGAGAAAATGAAAGTCATATAAAAGATGGAATAGCTTTGTACTGTATTGAGGGATCTTCTGTGCCTTGCTTGTTATGTAAAACCCATCAGAAGGAGAAGGGAATAAACAAAAGAATTTTCCTCTCAGCATGTACTGGGACCCAGCACTGCAAATAAATGCATTGTTAGTTGAAATCAGTGTTTTGGTTTCTCCCTTCCTTTGTGAGATGCTGTAGAGGAAGCAGATTAAAGACTGCCAGCTTTCTGGCAAAATATAGTGGTGGCATCATAATGACTTCATTATGGTCTCTAAATGAGCTAACAGAGTTATAATGTGCTCAGGAAAAAATACACATTATGAACATATACCCAGGTGTAGGGTTAACCCCTTCTTTGGTGCCCCTTGCTTTGAGCCCAGCAGCTTGGATCACAGCTCAGCAGTCTACTGGCTGGGCAGGAAAGGATTTAATTCAACAACAGCTGTGTACCAGCTAATTGCAGCTGTATTTGCTTGAGAATTCATCTATAATGCAAACAACGTGGTAGCTGTTTGTTTGCTTGCTTGTCTACTGGTGGCTGGGAATGCTGCTCTTAGGTGGAAATGCCTGGGACATGGTACAGAAATTGTGTAAGATTCTGGAGCCCAAACCTTCTGTTAAAAGGGCTTTCAGAAGTGGCTTGTATGATATACCCCTATTTTTACTTTTCCCAATTGCTTTATATGCTGTGTAAAGTTTGTTCCCTGGTGGAAACAGATTCAGCAGGTAGCAGGTCGAATTCTTCCCAAACTCTCCACCTGCCTTCCTGATGTTTCCTTATGGATGGCACTGAACCCCTTCCCAGCTGGCATCACTGGACCCCGATTCTTACTGCCCTCATCACAAAGCCCTTAACTCTCCCGGCCACCTCCTCTCAGACTTCATCACTTTCTGCTTTTAATTTGCTGTTGCTTGAGCCTCTAACTTACCTTTCATTTCCAGATGACGTAAAACTCTTCAAGAATCTCTGGGTTTGTTTTTGAAATTTTCTGGGTGCAGTAATATAGGTAAACATATGGTTTCAGAATGAGAGCATGGATGCACAAGGTGTTCTGCAGACATCTGGTAAAGCTAACATTTCCAAAACAAGTGGGACTTTTATTGCATACAGAGACCAGCTATGAAACACTTGTTCAGAAATCTCTGAGACTGCTGCCTGGTAAATGTGCTGCACAAGAGTTGATACTGGTTTCGTACCTTTGCTCTATGGTGGGGTCTACGCAGATAGTGGGAATATCTGGGATGTACAGGTGTCTTTTAGCTCTACTGCCAGGTCTCATGGCATCTGCCAGAAGTCCAGAAATGCCAGCAAACACAGAAAGTCCTGAAAATGTCCTGCGATGATGTAAATATAGGCAGAATTTCACGGTGGAAGAAGAGCACATGTTCAGGAAAATATGAGAACATCGAAATAAAGCTGTCTTTAAAGTACAGCTACTGCTATTTTGTTCCATGAATAGTCAAACTTAGGTGTCATGTGGTCTAATGGATTTATATCTGGAGGATAACTTTGGTGTATAGGAAGATATCTCATGAAATCCTTGTATGTTACTGGCATTATGCATATAGCCACTTTCTCTGTCATATGATGTTTAATATAGAGTGAATACATACTATGGCCTGTGATATGGTAATATGTGATATGGCCTGTGATATGGTATGATGATATGGTAAAGATGAGGACTCTTCTAGGCTCTCTGTCTTCTTCCTGTCCCCTATTTTCACAAACTGTACAGGATTTTTGTATCTTTCAGATGACTGTTCACCTGTCAGGTGTGGATAAACTTCATTGTTGGATTATTATGACAGCAGGACAGGAGATAGACACTTACACATAGATAGTATGACCATATTCTATTTCCTTCCTTAGGAAATGAGGCCAGGATCTGCTGGCACAGCTCCTGCTCTTTCACCTTCCAGTGAACTGAGTCTCTCTGGTGGGGTAATCTGCAAAGTTATTTCATTATTGCCTTTCAGATTTCCTTTCCCTGGGTTTCTGTGACAAGTGTGGCTGGAATAACTGCTGCTGACTTGCTCTGTAGTATTGTTTCCTTACTTTTGGGCTTCTAGTCTACATCCATTTGTTGTCTTTAGTCATAGTCTATAAACTCCCTGGACCAGAGTTTGGTTGGGGTTTACATTGTTCCTAGTACCACGAGATCCTAACCTGAAGTCTGACTTTCCTACCTCTGGCACTTATTTGTGTTACAGTGGTACAGGGCTGTATCCACAGAGGTAACAGTAGTAATGAATCCATCCATGTTCCAGCAGAGGAATGGTTCCTCACGCTCCTTTGAAGATCAAGTATTATGCTTAAAGGAAGTGGACCCCTACCATATGTCAAGCTGCTACTGTTATGCATTCATTCCTCTTTCTGCCTCTAGGGCAATGGAAGTACCTAGGAAACTACCTGGACAGCAAATGAGTTAGAAAGACCATGGCTTAAACCAACTTGCACATAAAATGTACAAGAGAATGAGAGACATATGTCTGAAATACTATTCTGCAAGGCCAAGATGTCCTGGGCAGTATCCCTCAACCTTGTCCACTGAAGGTCTCCAACCTTTCTCTAAAAACCTTCAAACTTCTGGCGCAGTATTGCCAATGGTTTCCATTTGCAACCAAGTAAAAATGAAATTATACCAAAAATATTCTTTTGTCATTTTGATTTGTTCTCCCCCTATTTAACTGGGTCCTATGGTTGCCTCTGCATGTGGGATATGTTAAAGAAAAGTCTAGTTACAAGCCTATTGCATTCACTCTCAGAGCCTTACCAGTGGTCTTTGGTGAGCAGGTTGAGAATGCCTTAAAAGAGCCGAACAGCAGAGCCCAGAAGTCTCAAGAGGACTCATTTTCTTAAAAAAAAAGCAGCAATGCTTGACTCCTCTTATTGGTCAAAGCCATGTTGAACAGTCCTGTGCAACGACAAATTCCAGTGGGATTGTCTGTGAGCCTGATCTATGCAGATTTACTGTGTACTGTGTTGTCGTTGCCAACACTGATGACCATATGCAGATGTATGTGTGAAAAAAGACAGCTGGGACTGGTTTATAAACAATATATACGAACAGTTTGTCCGTAAAACAAGCTATTGTTTATGTTTATGATGGCATCACTACTGTGTCTTCTTTTTAGGTTGTCTCTAAGAAGAGGGCAGTTGCCTCCAACAAGTGTGTAAAAGTGGCTTGGCTGTTCTCTGGAGATTAGAAAACAGAAAGAGAAGCTTACTCTTTGATTGAGGGTAAAATTTAAGATATTATTGGCTATTATCCATATCTTCTACTCCTCTGAGGCTGCAGTGAGGCATGCCCAAGGGTAATAAAAGCTGTTGATCTGGCACGAATAATTCCGGAGATGGCGTTCTGTTTAAACATTCACTCCTTTCAAGCTATTTTTCTGCTTTAAAACTGCTTTATAATATATGTAATTTAAGAGTTTTTGTTACAAGCAGAGAACCCTCGCTATGTGTAGGTATCGTTCGTGAACAACAAAGTCATCTTAGAAGGGCATGTGCATTTTTTTGGAGTCACGAGCAGCTTCCTTTTTAGGAACCATTTATTACCATAGATAATATGCACAAGAAACAGAGGGTTGTTTTCTGCTTCCCATGAGGGTAGATATTCAGGCTAAGATTTTTGGATATATTTTGGTATCTGGAAATCTTAGGTCACCTGGAAATAGTGGCCTGTATACTTTGCCATTCATTAAAATGACCAGGAACAAGGCTGGACTTGAAATGCTTACAGGCAGACCCCAGTAGTGTGGGCTGATTCTACTGGCACAGTCCCAGTTCATACCATGTGGAGATCTGGTCATGCAGACTAAGACCATAGTCAATGATTTTTTTTTCCTCCCCATTTACTGCCACATCTTGAAAAACCTCGTGACCAGCTCTTGCTTTGTTCATGACTGCAGCTCAATTGCACTGCAGTTTTATTTTTTCATATTTTCTTTTTTTTTCTTTTTTTTCCTTTCATTTTTCCATGGAAAGTAGAGGAAAAACACTGCACACAATGCCTTAGCTTCCTGTTCTAACACTGTAAATGTTTTATGGAGATTAGCCAGCTTTGTTCCTGGTAGTATGTTTGCATAGGATTGGATGCAGGCTTTCCCTATAGGGACAATGAATGTGTCACCTGGGAGAGCAGCTGGTTTGCATATCAGCTCAGCTACTAAGCTGTTCAGTGCCAAAAGGAATGATCTGTGGCACCCATGAAGTGTATTTCATTCATACGAGCATAAAGCTAAGTGGCAGCTGAGTTTGCATGGTCCAAATACCTTTCTGTTTACTATTCTAAAGTAAAATCTATGACCAATATGGAGAACAAATTCATCAGTAAAAGTTTATTGACAGGGAAACAATTGAAGGAACTGAGCACTTTCTGAAAACAATAAGTGGGCTTTAAGGAAGGTATATTTGAGAGTAAAATTCTTGTTACTATGCACCACCCCTTATGAGGATACAACACCCACAAGAAATATGCAGGACTGAGTGGGAACAAGACTGTTCATGTAGGAGAAAACAAAATTATCTTGTAACAAGGTAATGCTATAAGGCAACCCTAAGTCCTTTGAAGGTGATGCAAAAACTTTCACCAGTTCTAAATGAGCTTTGGATGAGGCCTGTGAGTACAAAATGAACATGCTGGTGAAGCATCATAGAAGTGGAATCATTAATTTTCTTTCAATAAAGTGACTGGGAAGTCATGTTCGTTTTGGGGAAGACTTTATATTTAAAAGGTTTAATTGTTGTTAGGCTATTATAAAAAATCATTATCTCTTAAACGTGGGGATGGTACAGATTCTTAAAAATAGGTAAGTGCTTACACTGAAATAAAAAAAAAAAAAATGAACTGACCCAAATTAAAATTGTGAAGGTCAAGATGACTGTGGAAAGGAAAATGAGACAGACTGAAGGAGATCTAGATGTGAGAAAGAGGATGTGTGTAAGAGGGCCTAGTTAGATGAGGAAATGAGGGCCTCAAGAAAAGAACAATAAGAAGATTGATGACTTGGTGAGGGGGACTCTTTGAAAAGATAGTGAAGAGAAAGAGAAACTGAAACATTATTTAGAGAATCTAGGACATCTGTGATTGTTTTCCGATGCTTATACAATGTTAAAAATGACAAGTCACTGTCTGTTTTCTGCGTTTGATACTTGGAGGAGATTCTGTGTTTAGTCTCTCAACATTCTTTTCTGCCTCCCTTGAACTGGCATAACTGCTTAATAGAGTCACAAAGCAGCATTTTGAGAAAACAAATATTGAGGGATTTTTGCTATTGCTGGTAGGTTTTTGTTCAGAAAAAGCCTAGCACTGACCTAGGGCTGTTGTTCCCAGTGAAGCCAAAGGTAGAGTTCCCACTGACATTTCATTAGACAACAGTTGCCGTGTCAGGGAGGCCTTTTGAAATGACTGCCCTCTGCACGCCAGATAATCAAGAGCAAATGATACTAAAAGGATCCTGCAGCTGAAGTGTTTCTGTGCCCATTTTTGGGCCAGATGTGATAGGAAGTGCTTGTGACTAGGTGAAGAGCAGTAAAGTGGTGCTCTAGGTGTATGCACTTTAAGACCTCAGAGGAAATTCTTCCAGCAGAGGTGCAGAAAAATCAAATCCTGATTTAAATGGAACTGCCCACGGTCTGATGATGATTGACCTATCTTCCAGGTTTATTTGTCCCTGTCCTTTAATTGCTGTTAATGTTCTTCATATTAGCCTGAAGTGATCTGTTTTTCACCTCCTGCTTTTTTGGTACTTTAGATATTAGATATCCATGTCTCATTAAAGTCCACCAGGAAAATACTTTCACGAAGTAATTTTATTTGCATTATAAGGAACAAGGTCTGTGAGATCTCATATCTTTTTTAACAGTCAGCTGATATTTTCATAAATTGCATTACAGTCTCATTTACAGCAGTATTTTCCAATATTTCCCAATTTTTCTACCCCTATGAAACTTTTAACAGAGACACAGCATAGCATGAGCATACTGACAGCCATTCTGCTCAATCACTTTTCACAGGTCTTACAGAAGTAGTTCATATGCTGTCATAGATTTGTAGGCCAGAGGGTGATAATCACTAATTTAGAGGGTCTTTTAAAGCCTTTGTTATTAGGCAATAAGCAAGCCTTCTGGAAGAGACAGTGACTGCCCTGGACAAGTGGCAAATTAAAAGGGTAAAATCTGAGAGATGAAATACAGGCACTAAGGGTGAAGTTACCTGTAGCCCCTTTACCTCCTGGTTGCCTAAACTGTCTTCTTTTTTTTTTTTCCTTAGTTTGCAAATAACAGTGCCACCGGTTTATACTTATCACTCGCTCCACCTCTTTCATTACTTCCCACTAAGGAGAAGGGTAAGGCTAATCTGTGGATATTAAAAATAGCTCACGTTTTGTCAAAGCTTTTTTTTTTTTTTTTTGATATGCAAGACATTTGCATACTTTGTTTTAAGCTCTTTGGTGGGTAAAACTAGCTTCCAGAATTGTTGGGGAAATACTTGAAAATATCTGAAGCCATATTGATGACTGAATGCATGAAAGTTGGTGGAGCTTGTCTGGCAATCTGGCATCCACAACACTGCATTTGTCATTTAATGACTGGCAAATTGTGTCACAAATAAAAACTGTCCTCAGGCAAGAATGCAGTCTAACATGTCTGAATGTAACTAGTTTGACATATAAATATATTCTGCATGGGGTCTTGTTTTCCCTGTTTGTCTAAATACTTACCTATCCCATAGGAGTGTTACTGAGGACTCATTAATTTATGGCAATAAAACACTTTTAAGATCTAAAACACTGCATGGGTTAGATATTGTTATCATACGGTTCAAAATCTTCAGATTTTGTACATTAGCTGGCTTTGAACAGACAGGGAGATACCATGTACCCCTGTGTATGCCATGTATAGTCATGACAGTGTTCTGTTTATAAATACTCAGAGGATGAATATATTGAAAACACAGATCTCTTTCCATTGTGTTTAGACTCCAAGGCAAACCCGAGCTCTGAGATTGTTACCTTGTGTAACTACAAGAACCTGGCACTCCAGGTCCTAAAGTGCTTCTCTTTGTATTGTATGTGGTGAATGAAATGATAGGTATGTGCATTTCAGGGCACTGACTGGCCAAAAGGATTGGGAAAAAAATCAGAGGTAATGCGTTTCTAGTGATCTGCTTGTGAAGGTCTAATTTGACATCTTGTATGGGATAAGACAAAAGACGTTTGCCATAGAGCAGCTGCAGTATGGATTTGTGCTTAAACATCAAGACATGCTGCTCTGTTAGGTTTATATTTCTTTTATGCTTTCCCCCATGCCACATATTTCTGCACAGTTTTCTTATGACTTAGTCCAGGAATTTTCATGCCTGTTCATCTGCCCCAAGACTGATGCCCCGTCTCCCTCACAGCCCACCAGATTTTCTTGTCCGAATAATCTGGATTGCAACAAACACGAAGCCAATGTCTTCTTTTGTTTTACTTCACATTTTCTTAGTATTGTTAGTTTCTTTTCCTGCTGTTGTCTGGGCCCTCTGTCTGATGTTTACACATTGGGCTCAACAGCCTCAAGGTGCTGTGCAAGGCTGTGTTTTTCTTTCCAAAATTACAATCAGTTGAGATTAGCAGCTGCCCCTTCCAAAAAAGGCAAGATGCTATCTATTAGCTGAGTGACAGTATCTTCTTCCCGTATGAGGGTGTTGCTCTGGCTGGGCTCTGGGCTTTCCAGGAGCCAGGAGACAGCGTGCTGCCTTTTCTCCTAAGAATCAGTGACTCCTCAATTAGAGCCTCATGCTGAATCCAGGTTTTGCCCCTGTGTCAGCTGTGGCATCCCCGATGCAGGTTTTTTCCTCACATTGTGCATCTCTTTGTTGGAGGCATGAAGGTCCCCAGGTGTTCTGCATGGCATCAATCAGTTGGGACCGACCAAAAATAGGTTTTGTGTTTAAGGTTTACAGGACCTTATAGATGAAACTCCTTTGGCTGGTTTCTGTGGACTATATTTCAGGCTTAAAAAAAAAAAAAAAGTCCATCCATTTTTTGGGAGGGGAGAGGTTCGATTTTTGATGAGTGTGGGGTTTGCCAACTGCGCATTTCCCCTTGAAGTCTTCAGGTTAATACTTGCATGGGCAGGGAAGCTTGAGATGAGATCTCATCCACGGTTATTCATTTTACAGTTCTATTAAAAAAATAACATGGGGAAATTTTCTAGATTCCATCCAATCCATAATAACTTTTGAAAAGTTAATTTGCTGCAGCTGCTTTATAACTTCTCCTAAGGCCACAACTCAACATGATTACACAACCGCAGTAACTTTTATGGCCAAGTGGAAACACTATCCTGGTTTTGTTGTTCTACAAAAGCCAATATTTGGTTTAAAGATTCCCTAGGATTTTTAATTCACTTTGCTAGGAAATCTCACTTGCCGCTAGTATTTTTAGAGACTTCACCTGCCTTTTTACCTGCTTCTTAGCAGGTTTAATTCACCGGGTCTAATGCATATTGAATAAAACCAGAGTCCTCCAGGGTAAGTTTCTAAATGTGAATTATGTCATATTGTACCTCCTATCAGTCTCTACTACGCAGGTCCTAATGGGGGCTCAGCTTAGAGCCCGATTCCTTCTCCCTGGTATCTCCGCTGTGTGTGAGAACAGAATGTCGAACACAATATCCAGCTGGCTGTCCTCCGGGTATGCTAATAAAAGTTCTGCTTCTCCAATCAGCCGGCTTTGCCCGAGGAGTCTGTCAGCAAAAATAAAAAGGATATTGCTATTTAAATACCATACAGTGTCTGCACATTGAAAATATTTTTACCGTGGTAGCATACATGCCACTACCAATAAGGGCGTATTGTCGTTATAAGTTGGCTGTTAAAATCCAGCCAGGACTAAAAATTGCCATAGAGAGTCTCGGCCTAGAAGGTATTTGTTTATTTTGAAAGGTTATTTAAAAAAAAGGAATGAAAAATAATTAGTGGTTTTGGACTCCTACCTTGAACTTTTCTGCTTAAAAAGGTCTTAGATTATATTTTCTGGTGATTGGATGCTAACAGGAGGTTTGTATCCTTGAGAGAAGAGGGAATGAAAAACTATCAGGCAAATTCTGGGGATCATTTTTAGGAAAAAACCTCTAGTGAAACTGTTAGACCTTTATGCCCAACAAGCGTTGAGTTTTTCACTGTTGAAAATACAAAAGGGATATTCAATAACTATCTAAATCAAGTATAATTACAAAGGCATAATAAACATCAGTACAAATGATTGTTTTTGCATTTCTCTATTTGGATAAGGGATTGGAATACTTCCAGCCAAAATAAGCTAAACCTCTGACATGCCTGACGAGACAGAAGGGTGCTCCTGGGTGCCCTTCATTCGTAGGTGAAAGTTATTGGCTCAGAAAGATGAATCGGCCCATATGGTCAGCCCTGTAAACTAAGGACAGGCACCTAGATTCCTATGTAGGTAAAGCAACGAGACCCTGACAGCCAGAGAATAAAATGCTCCCCTGCAGTTTGGTGGGACATCTGCCTGGCTGTGTAATGATGGTCATATAGTTGTGGGATCTGAGACACCTAAGCCAAAGATTTAAAAAAATGGATGCCTAAAATAAGGGGCCCAAATCTATACTTAGGCAAATAAACAAACACCTGATTTTCAAGCTGCTGAGCACCCAGTGGCTTGGCCCCTGGTCTGAGTACTTTGGCTTACGTGACTTGCCCAAAGCCACACAGGAAATCTGCTGCAGTTCCAGGAATAGAGCAAAGATCCTGCACTTAACCACAAGTTGGCTATGTTTTATTTGTCAGCACTCATTCTCACAAGGAAACTAAAGCAGAGATCTCACTGCACCCAATGTCAGCTGAGTTACCTGCTGGTAATGAGCTACACGTGAGACCCCCTGAACAGCAGTTGAGTGCTTTGAAAAGTCTCTCTCCTGCAGAATTAAATGTGAGGGCTAGAAGACAGCGCATCCACTTCTCCATCATCTGCATCTCAGGCACCTGCATGGGTTGAAACTGTGCAGGTGGGACAAGCCAGTGTGGAAAGGGGAGGGGAGAGGTTGGGAACATCCTTTAGTTTCTATAACAAGTTGCTTCTGTGGTATCCAGCAGAACAGAAGCTCCTTTCCCCAAAGCTGATCCTTTTTTTTCCATTATCAGCTGCTAGCACACTTCTTCCCAGCCTTGTGAAGATGGCAGTCAAAGGCTGCTTGTGCCAGTCTTGATCTTTGGGACCTCACTCTTGGCCCCTATCTGCTGGTGCTCATATAGGTCAGGGCCAGCATCAGCTTCTGTGCTGCAACACGCCTGGCTCCGAACCTGCTCTCAAGCCCAGAATTGCCCCCTATCCTCATTTGCGTGCACCTGCCAGTGGAGAGGTAGCTACAACAGCTTTTCCAGTGCGGAAGAGTTTGAAGTTCAGTGTCCATGACCTGAGCCCAGGTTGTTTTTTCGGTGGGCTGCACAAGTGAACAACAAAGCACACTATGGGCCAGAGGTCCGTGAGATGGCCCAAGCTTCAATTGTCCAAGAAGGACACAGATGAGTACGTCACAGAGCATGGATGAGGGGTGTGCTTTAGGTCTGCTTTCAGCTCCACCTTGCTTTCCAATGTAGGGATGATCTTAGGCTGCTTTTGGGAATTTTCCACATAAATGTTACTGCCCACATGCTACCAGGCTGAGAATGCCAGGTGATTTCAGGCATATTCAGTCTAGTTGAATCCTAGGCCCAGGCATAAATGATTTAACAATTCATTGGTGCTATATTGTCTTATGCTATCATAAGACAATTTATTTTGTTTTTGGTTTTATAAAACAACCAGTTGCTGCCTCTCAAAATGCATTTAACTGCACTTCCCATAAAGACCAGAATGGATTTCAAAATTTGTTATTTCATGCCAGAGTTTACGCATATTAGTTTGAGTTATTTTATAGGGAGCTGTACTGCAGGTGAGAAGTTGCTGCAGGAGAAAGGCATTGAGCCACAGCTTTGTAAAGAAACTGCTGAGGCTCCCTTGAGGGTGTATGCGTTTGCTATTCTATAATGCTAGGCAGTGGTTTCCAAATGACGTCTTATGTAACACTCGAGTCAAATATTCAACAAGAAGCTCTGTGTTGCGAACAAATAACAATAGCTGAAAATTATCTGAACGTTATATACTTGCTGCTAATCCAGTAAGGACAATTACAAACTACAAAGTAGAAAGAGCTTAAAACCATATTTCTTCTATAATGTCAAACCACACATTCCTCCTATAGATGCTAAATGTGAAGCAAAATGTTTCCTGACTTATCCAAGTATAAGGATCATCTAAGTAATTTTCTTAAATGTTCTGATTGTTTGGTGCTATCTGAAAAGATTTTCCAGTCTCACAAAAAGGAATATATTCAGCTCCAAATTTTTCCATCCAGATTTTCATCCATAAATTGGAAATTTCCGTGTTTCCAAACACAGAACGTTTCAGGCTGGATAGTAATACTAGGGGCTGGGGGAGAACTGTAGGTGACAAGTGGGTTATACTGAAAATCCTATCTTGGTTTCAACAATAGGACTGATATCTTGATGCTTGCACTTAGGAAAAATGTGGATTTCCACATACTAACCATCTTTCATGAATTACGGCAGATCTGACAAATTCGAGTTATTGTGCTCCTCCTGGGAGATTTTTAAAGCCAGTTGTAACAACAGATTATATGAAACAGCTGGTCAAACAGAATGAGGAACCAGTTCATTGGCATTTGATGAATTAATAAAAACAGGCACAATACAAATTTCAGCAATAGCTAGCAATTCTCCAGGAGAATAGGAACCAAAAAGAACAGAGCAGGAATCAAATTACTGCAGCTGTTTTGGCCAACAGGTAGGGGGTAACTATTTCTTCATGTCTAAGCTAAGGCTTGGAAAATGATTAAGAGATCCCCTGGAAAAATTGCATTCCTTGGAACTTATACAGATGATAACACAAATACAGTGCTTACATTGAGTAAGTTTCTGACTTCTTATGATTTCTTTTTAAGGAAAAGCCAGCGAAAGAAAGAAAGATCGTGCTTGAGATGATTGTCTCCTAATGAAGCGACACAGAACAGGCTTGAGCCTAGGAATGAGTGGCCATAAGGATGTCAGTGCTTTTAGCAGTTGCCTTTACAGCACCAGTGGCAAGAGGAGGGCTGTGAGAATCAGTGTAAAGAGCTATCTGAAGAAATGAAGGTATTTCACAACAGCATTTGACTTTACAGTGCCAGGTTTTTCTTTAGAGGATCACAGGGAAGTTGCTGTACTGGACACTTTCTTTACAGGGGACGGACATGAGGAACTATACAAAGGTGAAATGTCAGGAGATTGAGCTTACAACCAATTGACAAAATCAATAGTAATGAGTTGCCAGGACTAGGTGGCATTGACCTAACAGTGCTAAAGGAACTCAAGAGGAAACTCAAGTGAAACCGTGCTTACAGTGTGCACTTTGTCACTGACATCAGCCACAGCACCCGGTAGAATGATGAGCCAGGAGGCAAGTGGATAATGATGATTTCTGAAAAGCTTTTGATGAGGCCATTCACCAATAACTGTTAAAGAAACTAATGTGCCATTGCATAAAATGGAAACAGGGGAAAAAAAAACTGTAAGAAAAAAATGTTAGATTTTGCAATAGAGGGAGTTCATGAGCGGAAGCCCACCGGGCTTCCAGATGAAAAGCGTGCTGTTCATCACATTTACCAGTCCACTACAGTGAAATTCTGCATCTTTTTTTGCGCAAACAGTATGAAAATTGTCTATTGCTTTACACAATAATTTGTGATAGTCACATCTAAAATGAATTGCAAAGAGTCACAGAAGGACTTGACAATATTGCATAACCAAGTGATAAGATGGCACATGATGTACAATATTGGCACATTCAAGAAAGTACATATGGGAAAAACAAAAGACAAAAAGCACCCTACCTATAAGCATCATGGGGATCTAACTAAGGTACTCCAGTACAGAAAACTGGTCTGGGAGTCACCCTGAAAAATCAGCTGTGTGTTCTGTGATGGTCACAAGAAGAGGCAGAAATTATTAGAAGGGAATTTAAACAAAACACATTATGCTGTACACACATATCTATACAAATCTATTATGTGCAATTGTGTCTAACAAAGCTAGAAAAAAAGGGAGAAGAGAGGGCAATAAAGCTGAAGAAAAATATAGAATGGTGTCTGAAAGACAGACTAAATAGACTGGAAAAGAGATAGATAGTAATGTAGATCTATAAAACCATGAAGAGTAAGGAACAAGGAAGGATTACTCATTTTTCTTGTAATAAAAGTAGTAAGGAAAGCTAATAAAAACATGAGGCAGAGCATTTAAAACAGTCCAACAGAAGCACTTTTTAATGCAATGAATAATTAAGTTGTGAAACTCTTCATCACAAAATATTGTACGATGGAGGCCAAAGGTTTAAATCAGTTAGAAGGCAGATTAAACAATTTCATGAAGGATAGGTTCATCTGCAGCTATTAAGTATTGCCTACAACATATAGCCCAAACAGTAAATCACTGCCAGATATGGAGAAGGTATGTTATGGGAAAAGCCATGCTTGATGCCCTGTTTCCTTTACTCTTTCCACAGATCCTTCTCCGACTGCTGATGGAAACAGCATGTTGCTCAGACCCAGCAAGACTTTCTATTCAATGTGAATTTCGTTTGGAACAGACAAGAGAAGTGGTCAGCATAGGATTGTCTTAGGAGGTGGTATCTTCCTTCTCCAGCCCTGCAGACATCTGTTCTGCCCTCAGTATACATTAGAGCAGCCCGAAGCAGATACACAAGTGAAGCAGAAAATGAATTATTGTTTCAGCAACTGTAGGTAATCCACATTTCTACATTCCTGGAGTGTATTCTGCTCCATGCCGTGGGGAGACCCTCTGAGAGAGGAATTACGAATAAGGGGTCCTGCAGAAGAATGGGTAACTACCCACAGAAAAATGTTTTTAGCTGCCTCCCTTTTGGGAAGAGATTCACCTGTTTTCTCAGGCTGTGGATATCCAGTGGGGAGACAGACTCTGAACCCTCCCCTGGGGCAAATCATGACATGGCAGCTGAATAAGAAACAGCAAGCTGCGCATTTGAAAGGCAGATGTTTGAAATGAATGTCCAATTCAACCTCTGAGGTAAACCTGCTATTCCTGAGGACTCCACAGTCATTTGAGTAGTTGCATACATCTCTGAAGGTTTTTAGGGGGTTCTCTTTTTGGGAACTGTAACTGAATCCTCTGTTAGGGCAAACAGACCTGGACATTGCTACTACGGGAGCAGCCATCACAGTGGGGAGATTGGTATTAAGACCTCACTGGAGGCCTAATTGCAGTGTGTATCCCTATTGCATTGAGAAGCCGCTGACAATACTTGCTCATGCAGTCATTTTTCCTTGCTTCCAAGGAATGGCTGTGTCCACGAGGAGCTCAGGATGAGCCTTAGGTAATACAGACTATTAGTTGCTGAATGCTAAAGGTTCCTTAAGGAATCACAATATAGAGGTCTAATGATGACCAAGTTATTAATATTATTCTTTTTCTGGATGTTGTTTTCTGCACCACTAGGGAGACCTTATCCTAACTCTGGATTCATTCTTGCTCTCCGGAGAGACTTGTAATATGCTGGAACCCTACTACTGTGATGGTTCCCAGGGCTTAAGTGCATGAAGACAGTGGACAAACACTGTGGAATTTCTAGTAACTAGTCAAAGTTCACTTAAAGGTAGGAAGTGTTTGACAGTATCAACTGTTGGAGAATTTCTTCAGAGCAGACATTGTTTTGCAGTGGTGATCTGAACTTCCCACACCTGTTCATTGCATTGCCCATGGCTTTCTGAGGGATGAGACTCCAGCCAAAATTGTTACAGACTCAGCTCAGTCTTCTTCAGTAGGGTACATTATCATCATTACCTAGACAGAAATCATAAGTGAAAAGAAAAAACAGAGAGAAGTACAAGACTTGAAGCAATTCATCTTCAAACGCTTGACTCTTTTGAACACTGTCTTCAAGTCTTCTAGAAAGGAGTAATTTTCAGGAATGACCTAGAACAGTTTTGATCTCAAAACTCAGTGGAATATATAGCTCCACCTCCCACCAGCAAACACTCTGAATAATTTAGATGCTCTACACCCACATACAAAAAAAAAAAATAAAAATAAAAAATTAAAGCCGAATTTTCAATTGATCTTCCATATACTTCTTTTTTTTTTTTTTTTTTTTTTTTGAGGGGAATGGGAAATGTGATTTATATTTTTTAGTTAATGTAATAGATTTTAATTTTTTTTTACTGAGACCTTCCTTTCAAAAATCTTACCTTATGAAACGTGACGGATCTACTGGGCCTGTTTGGTGGAACTCCTTTGTGACACTGATTATTTCCCAGAGCAGATTTATCTATTAAGGATAGGAAACATTAGCCATTCCTGGACTCTGAACTCGGTTAGCAATAAACACTACACTGAAAGATCCACAATTTTTTTGCAACAGGCAAAAATCCAGTAAATTTTCAGCTGTTCAAATTGTGTAAGAATGTGTAAGCAAATGCTGCATAAAGGTTTTGGATGGAAACCTAAGTATTCAGTTATCAGGCAGAATGTCAATCAAGGATTTTCCACTAGGGACTATTCTAAGCTGTTTGGCTGATTTACTGAATAGTAGTCAAATATTTCAGGCCCTGAGCCTTTTCTAAAGTTATTTTAACAGATTAAATAGGAATTAGGGAAGCTATTAATTTTTTCGATCATATGATCTTATGTTTACTCTTGTAATCAAATCACATTTTCATCCCCCCAGTTTTACTAAGGAAATGTGAATCTCGTACTCTGCCTACAGTTAAAAAAAATACTGCGAGTCTACTTTATATGGAATTGCTTAATCAGAATGCAGAGTTCTACTAATCATATTTCTATATAGTCACTGTAAGCCAAATATTGACCTTAGGTTAAAAGATTTTATGGCTTACTTAATAGAGACCCATTTATAGAGCACCACAAAGGATTCTAAATCATGTAGATACAGGGGAAAATGCGATGATTAGAAATGCAGCAATGAAGTGTCACAGCCATTGTCATGCTTTGGAAATAATATTATTTTAAATTGTACTATCTGTAGATTCACTGTGAGTTTAATAAAAGTACTGGGAAACAAGTAGAAAGGAATGGGTGGGTCCAGAATAGAAGAGATAACAAATTGCAAATACCAGACTTTTGGGTCCAGGATGGTAGAGATGCTAAAATGCAAATCATAAAATCATAGCGTCATTATGGTTGGAAAAGACCTTTGAGATCATGGAGTCCAACTGTAAGCCCTCAGCCCCATGCCTGCTAAACCATGCCCCTAAGTGCCTCATCTACACGTTTCTTGAACATTGCCAGGGACGGTGACTCCATCACTTCCCTGGGCAGCCTGTTCCAATGCTTCACCACTCTTTCCATGTAGAAATCTTTCCTAATATCTAACCTGAATCTCCCCTGGTGCAACTTGAGTCCACTTCCTCTTGTCCTATTGGTAATTATTCTGGAGAAGAGATTGACCCCCGCCTCACTACAACCTCCTTTTAGGCAGTTAAATATAAAGCACAATCCGTATGCACCTCAGACCTCTATATTTTGAATACAATATTCTAACTATCAACCTGAGGTAGATGTGGGAATGTAAAAATGCATATGTGCAGACGTCCGCCAGACTTAGTCTTCTGATTTTTCTTGTGACGAGAAAGAATGTCCAGAAAGATTCTGAAAGGCACAAAGAGATGTTTAGCTGCCTAGCTGCCAAGAGAGGGAATTAAACATCTGCCTGGCAGCCCTGACACTGAAAATCTTCCCTGAAGGTGCTAGGATATCGTGCCTGCCTGTGTTTTGATTACACATTTTGTCTAACCTAATTGAAGCTGCAGCATTGATATAGTTTAAACTATATGGTAGGTAGAACTGTAGAGGCTGTTGGTATTAATAATGAAAAGATGTAGTACAGAATGATTCAGGTAAGACTGCTCAGCACATACATCTCACTGGATGTCTGGCCTGGTCACTAATGCCTGGTTTAATATCCCATAGGCCTGCTTGGCTAGTCCTGCAGCTTGGCTAGTCCTGCAGCTCTGGCTCTTACTTCCTGGGTTGTGTCCTTAGTTGTACCTGTCCTTAGAAGTACCTGGCTTAACTTGTTAAGGCAAGGAAAGGCAGAAATTTTACATGATACCTCAAGTTATAGATCTGCAGAGGGAAGCAAAAGGTGTGGGAGATGATTACAAACATGTGAAGAGATGAGCCAGCTGATGGCAGCTGGGGTGACTGGGAGATGCAGAAGATGGTGCATAAGGCTTTAAACTGTAGCTTGCTTTACAGACTCATCACACATACTGTGTGTGCTTACTGGGTGTCAGCACATGTGTGTAGGAGATAAGGTGAGGGAAGGCACAGTAGCACAAACCTGCTGGGAAGCGTGGCTCTGCTCAGCACAAGTGTCTCCTTGGCAAAGGCAGGGGGCTGTTCTGGTATCTTTCAGCAGATACACCTTTTATTTTTCATCTCCTCTGGCCACCCTAGTACCCTTCCCAGATGTTCAATGAAAAAGAGGCCATGGAAGGGAATGGTCTGTCAGTCAGGTTGGCCTACAGCAGTCTGGACTTGTCTGTTTGCAGGGAGGTGAGACTGTACACGTGGCACGGGGCCAACCCAACCCTCTGAGTGCTGCATATGCTTTCCAACGTGACAGCTCTGCCTGTGTCCGCTTTCTTCTCAGCTAGAGGTGCGGGGTCACCTTATGGCAAGGCCTGGATGGTGTAGAAAAGGGGGCAGCTGAAAACCTAGCTAATGTGACCTAAGAGAAACTACTGAAAGTACGAAGTATTGAAAGCTAGTTAGTTTGAACTAGGCTGACTCAGTACTTTCACACAGTGAAAGGATTTATTTTCTTTGATTTTCCTTATGGTTACCTGCATAAGAATTTCTTCAGACTTCAGTGATAGACAACTGGCAGCATAAGTCACTGCATCAAAAGCAGGGCTATATTTTTATTTCCTATCTACCAGAAGGATACCCATTATACAATCTTAAGGCTCACACACTTTTAAGTGCAGTTTTTACAATAAATATAGATACTTAATATATGTTTTCAACAATGAATTCCTTCCCTAGCTCTGTTCTGTTTTCATTTTGCTCTGATTTTAATGCTGAGTCTTGTTTAACTAACATTTCTGAGAATTGCAGGCAGAGGTGCATTGGCATTTTCCTGGGCTTAGAAATGTCTGAGCTAACCAGTGAGTGAATGTGGGCCAGATAGCCTCAGAAGAACTTTAGTGTTGATGGGCCAAAGTCAATCTGCTGCAAACCAGTAGTTCCCCACAGATGGGCTCACAGGAAACTAGCATTTAAATTCTCATCTGGGTTCAGTCAAATCATTATAAGCCATGTTAGCTCTTCACTCTTTTATCTTTCAGAGCAGTAACCAACAACTCTTTCAGGTTCAAACTGGCTCCTCAGGGAAGTTGCAGCAGAAAAGCTAAGTGCAAACCCTCTGTCACTCTGTCTATCTGTCTCTCCCATCCCAAAACCAAGATATTCATATCTTGTGCCTCACTAAAGCAGAGCACTGTGGATCCCACAGACTTGCATGTATGTGAATAGGCAGAATTTGGCCTTTTTCCTCTTTCCAATCCATCACAAGTTTGTCCATGGGGATAACTTCCACTGTTCTGCTCTTCATCCAGCCACCAAGACTTTCTTGAGGCCTTGGGATGCTATCCACTTGTGGAAATAAAGGGCCAAATGCCTTGGAGGGCTCAGGGAATGTAAATATGAAGCTGGAGCATCATCAGCACAGAGGATCATGGGTCCAAGGGAGGGAAAAGTTGGGAGAAAGACACATGTGTACGATCCTTATTTCTGTTATGTATGGCCAATCTGCCCAGTGACCTGAAGGGCGGTGACCTGCTAGAGCCATACTCAGCTGTGAGAGATGATTGCCTTGGCCTTTGCGGGAGAAAACAAACACATCTTAAATCCAGGCGAAGATGAGGGGAGAAAATGTCAGCCACTCCCAGCCCTGATTTCCCCCTGTGGTGCTCTGGGAAGCAGGAGAAAAGGTCTTTCCACACTAAAATGGCATGCATCCAGGATGAAGGGAGCAGCAGTAACCCTGGAAGAAAAGACAGTGACTGGAGATGGGCAAAGATCAACCTAAGAGAGACTGTGATAAATGAGAGCGATTAGTGCAGGAGTGTGTGGTTAGGCAAGAAAATGTCAGGGATGAGGCGCTGAAAGGAGACAGAGAGGGTAAATACACCAGCTGTGCACACATGGGGAAAAGTCTCAAAAGGGGAGCAGACTGGAGACAAGTCTCAAAGGAGGAGTGAAAATAGGCAACTCTAAAGAAGATCACCAAGAGACCTTTTCTTTCGCCCTGTATGTCCCACCCCTCTGCTACAACTTGTCTCAGACCTGCAGTTCTTTGTTCTGAAGACTCTGCTAAATGTTAGGAGTACATTGCCATTGTCCTCATAAATTTTCTGCTCTCAGGAATATGAGATTTTTGTGACTGTTGAAGGCTCAGGTAGGGACACTCCTTTTATGTTTTTCTGTGATTTTCTGTTTCATAACTGGTTCTCTTGATTTGTATGTTCCTGTATTTCCCTTCTTTTCTCCTCCTGTCTCTCTTTTCTATGCTTTAGTGCTAAGCACATTCTCACTTTCCATCTTGGGCTCAGAATCTGCTATCTCCTCTGAGGTCAAAGCCCAGCTTCCTACAAATGACTGTGATCATTTTAAAAGGATACGTCAACTCTGGTCTTGCTAAAATTGTCAAGAAATCATCTTGAAAAGCCAGATAGTTTCATTCAGATGCCAGCAGACTTTACCCTACTATACCATCTTCCTTTTCTGTCCAAGTTTTTTCAATATTCAGACAAGGAACAAAAGTTAGTAAAGGTAATAGTAACAATCAGGACATTGTCTGTTAGATATAGCTAGTGCCCTCACTGCCACCAGAAAGCAGCACTAGGATCCATCTGACTGCATGCAGATATTGACAATGTAGGCATTTATGGCAGGACTAGTCACCCTGTGTATCGTTCACAGTCAATAAAGACAAATAAGCACTTGAAGAGCACATTTCATCTTATCCTTAATCAATCAAACTACTTCAGGCCAAATGAGTCACCCTAAAAACACTTATTCCTCTCTTGCCTAGGGTGAGCTAGTTAATGCAGGTCCATGTTGTACTTAGCTAAAGCTAATAGGATTCACGTCCCCAGTGGGACTCAAGTATGAGTCCAAAATGGTCAGCTCCAAATATCTCTTTGACTACTGATCATGAGGCAGTTCATGCTGTGAAGTTAAAAATATTGTAAAGTAGGCAAGGACAACCAGCCAGGAGTGCTCAGCTTAAGTGAATAAGGAACGAGTTATGCAGATCAAATGTGCACCAAAAAGGGATTTGAATTTTGGATGAGCTTATGGATCTCTTCAGCCCCTTCTTCTCCCTTCCTTCCCCTTCATGTATATAGAAGGGCAAAACTAGCAAAATGTTGTGCTATGGTTAAAAAAAAAAAAAAAAAAAAAGACATCAAGGAGAGAGTTGACAAGAAGAGAGAGAGTTTGTTAGAAAGGTGGAATAGGTGTATTTACTTCTCAGCCAACACCTTTTCCAAGAAGTACCATCCCTGTGGGTCTCATTAAGGACCTTGATCCAGAGGTACAGTAGTCTTTTGGACTTTTCAGTTTACTCTCATATAGTAGGGTAATTTTATCTTAACATTGGCAGCAATCTACAGAATTCCCTATGGAATATCTTGAAGCTACACAAACACAAATCCTAGAGAAACAATATTTAGTTTTCGAAGACAATTGAAATATTTTTAAGACCAACCACTGTTTTGGCCCAAAGTACGCACTTTCTGCATGGCAATCTTCAATTTGTACCAGATGCAACAGCAAAGATATTTACTACACATACCCCAAACTGCACAAATTCCTTTGTCTTTGTGTTCACTTAACCTCAACTTCCATTCCACATAACTTACTTCACCTCAACTATGTTTCTTGGAATAACATTGAATTTTGGTCAGTTCATTATTGGCTTTGTTTGTCTTTGGTGCACTGTGCATTACAGTGTTGGCATGAAACATGAAATACTGCAGAGAAGGAGTCCAATATGGTAATGCAATTATTTTCCTTCTATTGCAGGAATAGTTTCCATTATGGCTCCGTATTTTTCACACTCTCATAACTTTCCAAAACATTCACCTTTGGAGATGGAGTTTTCCGTGCTTGGTGCTTGCCTGGAGGTTATTTTGCCTATGTGAGTGGAAGTTTTAGTAAAAGCCTTCTAGTCACTTTTATATTACAGGAGAGTGAAAAAATAAATAAATAAATAAACACTACCTCTTTTTTTACAGCTCGGGAAGAAGAATGTCTAACCACACTTCTAAGAAGGGCAACAGTAAATCTGCTGAGGGTTGAAATTTGATAGGTGCAATCAGTTGGAAGCCCTGATGTCCTATGTTATGGACCCTACATTTTGAGCTGATCTCTATGGATCCCAGTGTCTTTAGGGGGCTATTTGTGTTTAACAGCCTGCAAAATCAGAGCATAAATGAACCTCACTGTTAACAACTAACTTCTGAACCCTCTTTCCCAGCAAAAACAAAATTAGGAGCTGTATTAACAACTTCTGTAACCAAGAGTCCAGAAACGCTAAAGGTAAATTTCCGATAGAGTTAACTCAGTCTCTTGGAATGTGTTTAATAAGTTTGTGTGTAAAGGACTTGCCCTTCCAGTTAAATGGAGGATGAAGAGAACTGACTGGTATTAAAAGAGATGGTATCTTTTTCCTGTCATTTCTTTTTGTTTTCCTGCAGAACACATCTACCCGATCTGTGTGAAGGTCTTGGCGCTGACCTATAATAGCTTATGAATCCTATACGAAGTCTAGGAAGTTAGGCAATTATTGTGTGACAGTATCTGGTTATTGGATTATTGTCTGCTTAAACAAGTTCCTTAGTTTAATAGCCAAGATGTTAAGAACAAAAGAAGGGAAGAAACACAGTAGTTCCAGAAGAGCAAACTCTTATTTGACATATCAGGATTTCTTAAGAAATAATGCTGGAGCTACAAGCTGTAAAGAAGCTACTTGCAGGCAATATGCAAGACAAAAAATGTGGAGATTCATCACCAGTTACAAACTCCCCCAATGTTGAAAGGTCACTGACATGTGGTCACCAACAGATAGTGCTTGGGAAACTGAAGAAGCTTGGCTTTCTAAGGACCCAGAGGGGTTACAAGTTTTGTGTGAGATAAAGTTGTTGATTTCTTCACGATTTTGGGGAGACAGACACAGATGAAGATGTCTGAAGTTTTAAAATTCTATTTTGTGTTTCTACTGCTCATTAGACACTTTCACGGTGTCTGCATTAATGAACAAGCGTAAGAGATTTGTGATAAATGAATAGCTTCCAGCTCACTTGAGTGAGAGGTTGGACTAGATGACCTCATGAGGTCCCTTTTAACCTGAATTATCCTATCATCCCCTGACCACTTTGCACAGCATCTACTCTGATTTTACCATGCAGCTCAATAAGGAAAGTGACACTGCCACATCCCTGTAGTACAACAGCTCACTGCTTCATTGCCAGTGTCACTGTGGAGGTCAGCATGATCATGCCCTGGGTGGATTATTCTGTTGTTTCTGTGCAGGACATGGCAAAGCATCTCCCTCATCTTGAGCTCATGGTTGGGATGTATATTGCCCTATCCTTTCCCCAAAATGTGGTAATCACAAAAGGCCATTTACCACAGTCTCTCTGATAACTGCAGGTGGTCCTTGTGCACCCAAGTCAGGAGAACCATCTATGCATGTTGCATGTTCCACTTCTTGGAAGTCCTCCATCTGCCTGCTGGGACAAATGTTTACTCTCAGAACTATTGACACAAGATATCAGTCCCCATAATGTGACAGTCTCCACTTTAATCTTTATCAGTGCTGTCTGATACTCAGCAGCCTCTACCCAGATGACCATGGGGAGTTCAGTCACATCCAGAATTTCTGCCTGCTCTTCCAAATATGTCTCCAGGTGCCTGAAGGCTGCTTGGGAGATCACCTCAATGCCGATATGAGTGCTGCTGGGACCGCCAGACCTACCAGGTTGACTGCCACCTACAACAGGGCAGCGGTGGCTGCTTTCAGCCTCCACGAGTCCAGCCAGGCTGTGTATTTGCAGAGAGCTCTCACCCAACCAGACGGGCAGGCATGAACCTCCTGCCTTGGCCTGCTGGTCCTGCCTTGGTCTGCTGGTCCTGCCTCGCTGGGGCCCCATATGCAGGCATGACTTGTGGCCCTGCGGGGGCAGAGGGAGGGAGGCAAGAACACCATAGCCTTGGCCAAGGCGCAGCGCTCACCTTTTTCCCCACTCACATGCCAGTTCTCAAGACCTGCCTGCACAGTGCCACCCATGTACTTCCTGAGCATTTGTCTTCCCTACTCTTGGCTCCTCTGGCTTTGGTGCCATGTCCATCCCTGCTCATCTGTCTTCTCCCTGGCACTTCTCCTAGGCATGGGTCATGGGGCACCTTCTCGCCAGCCTGCCTGGGAAGAGCAGTGGTCCTCCTGCTTGCTTGGAGATAAGGATGGGACACGGCAATGGCACTTTGCCCACAGGATGAGGCACAAAGGGACAAAGGTATGGGCCCTCCCACAGGTCAACAAGTCCAGAGAAAGACACGTGTTATAAACATACTTTCTGGTTGTCAAGTGTAAAGCCTTTTCCTGTGGTCAAGTGCCAGCAAACTGCATTGGCCTCACACAGAGAAGCTTCTGGCAAGATGTCATTCCTGAAATATGCACTGAAAGCCAGTACACATTATACAGTGCTCCAGAGACTATCAGCTCCGTGGAGAGAACAAAACATCAGGGAAAATGGTCAACCCTCTTCCCCACTTCACATCCTCTTAAACTGGTGACCAGCTCATATCAGTGAGAAGCTTCAGCTCCAAGTATTTTAATCCAGACTTTTCTTGCCTGAATCAGGGAGAAGGAAGGTGAAGGGAAGACAGATATAGCAGGGAGAGGCTTGCCATAGAGATTCTTCCCTCTCCCCCCTTATGTCTTGCTTAACTAGAAGAGAAGGGGCCTATGCAGTTCTGATTAGGCACCAGAAAAAAAAAAAAAAAAAAAAAAAAAAAAAAAAAAAAAAAAAAAAAAAAAAAAAACAACTCATAGATCACTGGGGCTATTTGCCGTCCCCGAGTCCATTCATATTCATTGTATCCAGGAAAGATGGGTCATGATACTGGGTGGAAGACAGAGAGCATAATCACAAGCCACATGCTGGAGTGGCCTTCTTTTTAAAACAAAAGTTAGCCCTAACAACTCTCTGCTGTCTATTCATGGCAGTGAATCCAAGTAAGGACTGTTTGCCATTTTTATTGTTAAACTGTATGTGATATTAGAGCCTGTAGAAGACTTTCACGGCCTGCAGTCACTCTGCTTCTTGAGCCTGATGGTCTGATTGCCTCCAGGTTAAGTGCCAAATCTTGATGTTCAGGACATAAAGTAGAGCCTCTTCCCATCTTAACTAGCTGGCTTCCTAGAGCTATAGCTATGGGCCATCAGACAACATGCTGATGGACCGAGCTGATCAAAGCAGAAATACACTGATCTGTGTAGGAACAAGATGACTCAGAAGAAGTAATCTCATTAGAGCTGGTAGCTGGGATCTGCTACCTATCTTGCACCATGAAGGACTTCCAGTGCAGCTATTCATCCTATGGCAGACATTCTTTATGACAACAGTCCTACAGCTCCTTGTGGTCACTGTGCAACCTCTCTTGTTGCACAGGTACTTCTTCTCCTCAGTACCAGTGAGCAGGGTTCCCCTGCATTTAAAACCTTGATGCACGTGGACAGTTCACAATTAGTAGGTTGTGCCAGTACTGATGAACTGTACTGTGCATCCTGTCCACATTGGCTGGGGTGCCTAGGATATACCTGATTCATATGAAGGGTGTTACAAGGCAGCTACGATTTTCCTGAGTAACAGTCTTTTCCACTAGGAGGACATATTCAAGGCAGCAAGCCATAGTTTGCTATGTCTCTAAGCCAAAGGCCTGTGTGGTAAAGGGAGGAACAAACATTTGTGTCTGGGTCTGATCCCAGGACCCTCCAGCCTTGCACTTGTGCAGCTAGTGCTGCAGGGCTGCCCCCATGGCTGGCTGTCTTGGGCTCCTCCATCTTGTTCTGTCAACACTATGTGGCTCAAAAACAGACTTCCCTGGTTCCCTTCTTTTGCTGCATAGGTCATATTTTGGAGAGTCATCCTAGGGAGCAGGGGAGCTGATGACTCTAACCAAAGAGTGACTATTGCTCCCAGGCTTATGGCAAGACTGCAGCAAGATGAGGCCACTGTCACATGGATATGCTGGATGTGTCACTACCATCCTCACTGAAAGCTCTGAGTTGTCCTTCAGATCTGCTTGGTGTGTGTTGAGTTATTCTTCTCTCATCCAAGATCTTTCCTTGACTGAAGGGCTTCAGGCTTTCTCATTGCCTGAAAGGCTTATGTGAAAGTCAGTGGACGGCCTGAAAGGCTACATGCTTGAGCTGAAGTATCTTTTCCCCTCCCAAGTGTTTGCTCCAGCTTTTGGCATTGAAGCCCTCTTTCACCTTCTTCATCTTTGCCTATCATGGATCTCCAAACTACATTTACCCCCGTGACTAATCTGTCCAGGGATTTCTGCATACCTACAGTTGTTGCAGGTTCCCACTATTAAATCATGAGCCTGCATATATTTCTTCCTCCCACCTCTTCAACCCCTCTGCCCCATTTAGTGAGGACTATGTGGGCCTTATCTAGCATCAGAGCTCCTGCCCTTGGATGTCAAGTGGTTGGCATGCCTGGCTGGAGAGATGTACATGAGAGGTCCCTGTGCTCTGCTGGCACTGCCCAGTACTTGAAAAGACATACTGTTCATGTTTCATTTGAAGGGACAAGGAAGGGGGACCAGGTGTCATGGCCTGCGTCACTGGTGCTCAGAGAGTCTGGCCTCAACGGAGGTGCGGGGGCAAGTGAACAGGGCAGAAGAGGTACAGATAGGAGGCAACGTAAGAGTTGACTTAAATCCTTCAGCCAGGGAGAACTTATGTTTAAGGATAGAGCGAAAACAAAATCCCAGATTGTCACCTTATCACAGGCTTGAGACTGTGGTCCAGTAGGGTGAGACTGGACAGGCTGAAGCCTAATCTGTCTCAGGTCTGCTATTTGCTTGTTGGGTGGTCTTGGCAATCTGTTTGCTTTTCCATCTGTGAAATGGGGCTAAGTGGTGCTTACCTTTGTTTTCAGGACCTTTCAGGTCTCAGTATGAAACATGTTATGTAAACGAGGAAGGCCTTGTCTCAGTGTTATTTCTTAGCAATGAACACCAGACCTTGAATTTTGACCTTTTCATGCTATGTTGTTGGTTTTTTGTTTCTTCTTTTTTTTTTCATGATTGTGTACTTGCCTCACCAGGCCTGAACTAAATGGACTGGTAACTGAAGGTCAGAATTATTTTCCTGCCAGCTCCAACTATATAACTAGGGGCTATGGCAGTGCTGGAGGGGAGTATATTTATGGGCATGCAGATGAACTACCATTTGGATTCATTTCTGTTGATATGTGGAGGGACAGAAGCACAGCTCTGTGGGGACACAGTGTGGTCACTCCTCAAAATGGCACTTGATGTGCATGAAATAAACCCTTGACTTTCTCTCTAAGTATATTTAGGCATAGTGCAAGACTGAAGATGAATTTGCATGTCATAATAGTCAAGTAAATAGAAGAGGTAACTTGTAAGGTTATCTAGCTGTTGGCTTCTATCTTTCGGCAGGCCAAACTTTGACATGAACCAACTTGCAAAGATGAAAAATATTAACTCATTTTTCTGCACTTTGACTCCTGGTAACTCTGCACTTGATCTTTGGGGCCAGATTCAGTGGAGAGGCTAAGTGTATCTCAGCCAGCGTAAATCATGCCTCCTTCTGTCTTGCTCCATTTGCAAATGACACTAACCTACACTCTGCATTTCCTTCCACAACAAATGCACATGAGTAGACATTTCTCTGTGAATTTTAATCTAACTGGGAAAGCCATTTCCATGTAAACTGGTCCCCTCAGAACAATTCAGTATCCCTATTAGGCTGTACAGCTTGTCCGTCTGAGCCTATATTGCTATAGCTATCCTTGCTACCTAAATTTTAGAGCTACCTTTCCTTGGAACTTTTCCAACAGTAATTTAGACTATCCTAGATTCAAGCCCTGTCTTCAACAGATAACTTATACACAGATAATATATCTACATCAAATCTGAAGCTGAACAACTTAAAAGCTCTGACCCCACATTTCCTGCAGCTCATCATCGAGTTGGAAAGTCGAGTTGGAAAGATGTGCAGGAGATACTACTAATTCAACTAGGCCAAGTCCAGACTTCTTGTCTGCTGTGGATGCTACTATCCTGATTTCTAAATTCATGCCCTCCCTTCCTAAGGAAGAACATGGTTTTGATGTCCATGAACTAAGCTCTGGATTATCCCTTCTCTTAACTTGTTTATATATGCACCAAAGAGATCCCATTAAACTTTTTGCTGCAGCTAACAGTAGTGGCAGAGGGAGGGTGATGCACTGGACCACACAGTGCTCTCTGGAATACAGCAGCAGTATTTCATTAATACCCTCTGCGTTGACTGGGTCCATAAGCATGACAGTTGTCTGAAGAAAGAGCAACAAAAAGGGAACTCATCAGTTTGTTAAAACCTAAGGGTTTTAGTTTGGATGAAGATTTGACTCACTCATCTAACATCACAGGCACTATATCTCAGCAGCCCAGGCACCATATAGACTGCCTCTGCATTTCTTCCTCCTCCTTCCTCCTCCTCCACCTACCTGAGAGTCCATTCCCTTTCCAAGAAGAAGGTGTAATGTTTTAGTTCAGTTTGGAAGAAGAATAGGTTTTGTAACAAAGAAAAAGATTTTATATGAAATGTTTAGAGTTTTCTTCCTAGTTCTCATTGTGATGCTGTAGAGACTGTTAATTTGGATTCCTGTTTAGCATGTTCATTTGAGATGCTTTCCTCATTAGAGTTGAAGATCCCATACAATTTATCAGGGATTTTTCTTTGGGATTCTGATTATCCTAGAAAGAACTCAGATCTACAGTGATATGTATCAGGATCAGATGCTACCGAAGATGATGAAGATGGCTCCAAGTTCCTCAGTTTCTTCAGTTTAACGGAATAGTTGGTGTTAATCCATTATTAGTGATATTTGACATACCATTTGATCTTTGATTCCACAAAATTCTGATAAGCCTTTGGTCCTTACTCCTCTCATTATGGGAGTTTCAGACACCCATGATGTAATATTAATGATAAATCAAAAATACCCCTCACCTATGAATTAGTAAGAGGCATTCTTGTTTAAAAGAGCAAGGCAGCTCTAGGACACTAGCAGTTATGTGGAGGACTCCCAGGGAAAATGTGATTATCCAGGTAAAACAAGTGTTGTGTGCAAGGTATGACACCATATAGGATAAACAGGATAATATTTTTCTATATGTTTTCCATGGAGGGCTGTATTCATATATCAGTCTGTACGTAAAAACCATGAGGGCTCAGTGGGTCAACGGATACTGACAGGACCGAGAAGACTTAAGTTCAGCCTTTCATGCCATCACAGAGTCACTCAATGACTGGACAAACGACCTGCTCAGATCCTCAATGCTATTTTGAATCCTAGCTCCCATTGATTTCAATAATATTACACATCACAACATCCTTGAAGGTCTGTGCTTTCATTGCTTTTCCAGAAAGGAATTTAGCAGTACGACCATGAATGTTTTCATTTGAGGTGCTCTGGTTGTCCTACTAGCAGAAGGTACATGAAAGAGTAAGAGAGAGCACTGAGTGCATTCCTGCAAATGTAGGATCACATACGTAGAAGCAGCTCCATTCCATTACCGGGCTCTACCTCTAGGTGAAATGCGTCCGTGTCCTTCAGAAACAATGTTCTTACTCTTCCTCTTGCTTGTATCGGCTGCCAGATGCTGTGGGGTCCAGCTCACACTGTTCCTGCCTGCTGAGATAAGACTGCTTCGAAGTTCCAACTTGCTAAAGAAAATCTCATACCCTATGCAATGTGTCTGGAAGCTTCCAGATTGTTTAGTTATATGAGCAGAACTATATCTATATTTTCAGGAAATATCTTCTTAAACATAGCGCTTTAAAATACATCAGCTTGTCAAAAGAATGCAGTAGAAAGATCAGTTACTGTGAGAGCAAGCTGGTCTAATAGTTAAGCTGCCTTTGAGACTTTCAGGCAGAAGTGTATCAGTGCAAGGAAAATAATCAAAATACCTGTAACTTATCATAGAATATCACTTCTTCCTGTGTTGCCGTTTTTTTTCATTGCCTACTTTTTTTGTTTCATAGTTTGCAGTTGCGTACAGAGTATCTTTTTTTATAGGAGGAAGCAATTCTGGGTCACCATATACTGCTGACCCTGACTTCTGCTACTGGACTGTTGTCCAAAGAACATCAGCTGGTTCTTCAGATAGGAAATAGTATTTAGAATAATGATGCCATCCAGGGTTGGTGGGACCTGCATCATCTCTGGTATTCCACATACTCTGAGAGGAAAAACAAGGGACATCCGTTTGTTCTGATTTATGGAAAAATGTCTTTGAATTAGATTAAATCATGTTTCGCTTCATTGGCGGGCACTCCAAAGACACAGATCTTTTTATATCTAATCAGGTCCTTTGTCATTTATCATGAAGTTTAGCCAGAGTTCCAGGTCAAGCAAACTGCTTTGCGATGTGTGCCAAAAGCAGGCTGATATGCAGTCTTTGAAGCAAAAAAAATGAGAATGATCTTCTCTCTGCAGGTTAAGTCCTCATGATAAGTTGGTACATAGCTGACACACCGTTCTCTTCAACTCATTTTTGAGCACTTTTCTGGCATACCTGCTTTACAGTTCTTAGAAAAAAGGGGAACGTTCACTTATTGAAACAGCAATCTGAATAAAAAAAGCAGAAAATAATTTTTTTTTTCAGAACAGTTTTGAGAAAAGGTCTATCCTTGCTGAGAAGTTAAGACTTCCCTTCAGAGAAGAAACTGCTCTCAGGGAACCATAAGCTATGGAATTTGAGATTTTCTTTTAGTTACACAAAAGATTATCATTCTATATGTGGACTGGCAAAATCTAACCTCAGAGATAGAAACTCCTCTAATCCAAGCTTCTTATTCTTCAATCAACTCATATACCTTATTGTAGTTGTTTTTTGAATGCTTGGAGTCCTCCACAAGGATCAGTTTGCTATAATGAGCACCTCCATTTCTCACTGCAAGTTAGGATCAGAGGTGAGCTCTCAGCAGCACTGAGATCTCAGGTCAAACTCGACTGTATCATGGAGCACAGAGGGGAACTGCATATTTGAAGTTATCTGAAGTTATTCACATATTAAGATGTATGAACTGTTTTCAGCACTTAATCCAGACCTGAATTCACATTTTGAACCCTGCCTGAGTTAAGGGAATTGGGATCAGAAAGGTCAAATCTGTATTCATGTTGAGCAAGACTCCTGAATTATGTAACTGGAATAAAATTTTAATGATGGAATGTAGAAAACTTACTGAAAATAGAGCCTTGCAAGCTTATTAACCATTTCCTGGATTGCAAATAGATCATAGTATTTCTGACTATTTCTTCATATCATAATATGTGGAAATTTTTGATCATTTCATAATTCCATTGAGTGAAATATACTTACCCTTTCCATCCTACATGTTAACATTTTCTTGAGAGCTTGCAGGGTACATTACCTTTACTCAGTATTTCTGGATAGAGAGAAACGTTCACTTGTTAAAATCAGGACCTCCATAGACAAATAGGAAACATATAGCCTTTTTAGCCCACTGATAAGAAGTATCTCCTCCTGGCACAGGAAACATTTGTGGTGCTCCAGAGGCAGTGAAAATTCTTGTCCTGACTTTAGTGAGCGTGGGAAGAAAGCCTGAATCTTTTCTAAATGTGAGAAATCTTCTACTTTCCATCAAAGCGAATACCTGCTTCTTTGCTAGAAGCTGCAGTAACACAGTGCCATGTGTGCCAATTTGATGTGAAAATGCATAAATATCACATTTAGGTTTTGGATTAAGGTCTCAAGAATGTCTCTTAAGGACTAGTTTCACATTCTCTGAGATGGTTGCTTGAGCCAGTTTCACTATAAACTTCCTAAGTGAAGGGATAAGATCAGTGTCCACCAGCAGATGGTGCCTCTGCCTGACAATTTTTTTTCTTTTTTCACAACAATTGAAAGACACAGCATCTCACTTGCTACTCTAGAAGATATTTTGCATAGCAAATATTTTCACTTAGGTCACACAAATTTTCTACTTGTGATAGGTGCCATGCATGCCTTCCTGCGAGCTCTTCCCTTACCTCCACTGCTGCTCTTCTTTGAAAGACAGTTGATCAAATGGGCAATTTCCTTTTAAAAATATGTGCCACAAAAAGTTTTTGTTTTGTAGATGTAATGCTGGGCTGCAAAACCTCAATGCTAAGAAAAGGAGAGATCAGGGATTGGTTTAACTTGGAATTTCTTTCAGGTTAACTTCAGGGAAACATGTATTATCATAAACTAAGGAGGCCACCCATCCCTTAGTCTGCTAATTCCCAGCCTCCCAGGAAAATAAACCAAACTTCGCCAGTTCTGAAAGTGTCTGTACCTGAAGAAGAGGAAGAGGCAAGCAGACACTCACATGACTCCAGACTATGCCCTCTAATATTTGTGGCCCCAGTACTAATTTTCAGCTGAAATCATGCATGTGTATGTTATAACTAAGTTGCATTCCGAAGTTTGTACTGTTTTTTCTGCTATTACAACAGCACGGAAAATTTTTAACGAAGATCCTGGACACCACTGAGTTAAAACAATGTATAGTCACCATATACACAAACCTCTCAATATCATCTTCTCCAAAATACACACACCTATATGTTTAATATATCTAGTCCTTTAGTTCATCCACCACTGTGTGCACGTGGCCTCTTTTTTTCACGTAACAAGTTACAAGCTTGGGTTTAGCTGTGATTTTGCTGCTTCTGAATTGGAGGGTTGCTCTTAACCATGGCTTGTGGCTGGCTTTGGGATGGGGAAGGAGTGATGGTCATGGTTCATCTCCACATTGTAAGTGCAGGACATATGGCCCTCCCTGAAGACAAAAAAAACAGCAGTTGATGTATGACTTGTATGCAGTATTGATTCAATATGTTGAACTGGAATGCAGAGTTACCCCTTGTCCTAAAGATCGTATAGTAGTGAGGCCCAAACTTAATCTTGTTGGCCTGCAACCTGACTGTTGTATTTTTGTGCCTGCCAATGTGCTTCCAGCAGCTTCATCCCTATCTGGCACATATCAGGACGAGGACCATGGTTACCCCACTGAGAAGATGAAACTTCTGAATACTCTAAGTTAAGGGAAAGGCAGGGTGAGTATCAGCACAAGATGCAAATTCTGTGGACATATTCTTACACTAATCATGACAGTCATATACACACAAGAAGGCATGCATTCTCCAATAATATTAGCCTGATAACATTCTTGGGCACTACGAAAAATCTGATTAATTTTAAGATTGACTGAATTTTTCTTAAAATGGTAGTTTTTCCTCTTTCTCCTACCTCATAAGTGGCCAGTGAAGCACAGCTAAACTCAGCCTTCTTGAAGAGGGCACTTTGATAAACCGCATGCTGTGTAGACCTGGAACTAAAAGAAAACATTTCCATGACTTTCACAGGACTAGTGTACATACCATGCCATGACATTCACATCAGTCTTTTCCTGGCTGCAATATTTGCATTATTGAAATTTAACATGAATCAACAATTTGTGGTTCTTAACTGTAGCTTTTACTGCAGTCTTTCACAAAGATGCCAGAATATGGTTTGTAGAACCTTGGATGTTTGCAGATCCAGGAAGGTAATTAATCAGATGGAATCCAATTAAAAGATTACTTTCCTGTTCTCCAGATAGAGTGTTATATGGACGTAAAAATTATCTGTTAAAATCCCTCAGGCAGCTTACCCAGAATAACCTTCCTTTGGTTCCACTCCAGTTCCCAGTGGAGGCTTTGATTCAGGAAATCACCTTTATTCGGAAGAGTACTTAAGCAATTGCTTAAAGTTAGGCATGTACATAAGAGCTGCTCTGAATAAGGTTGTACCTAATTGTGCCCCACATGCCTTCCTAAATTGAAATGGTCAATGGAAACGTTCCAGTTGGTTTCAGAACGCTGAGACAAGACTTGCTGTTTCTACAGAGACTATACCTCTTAATTGTACAGATTCTCAAGGGGTTATATAATATATGGTATCTTTAAAAATACACTTGTATATCTTCTTAAAATATTGTCTTGGGATTAGATTCAGCAAAGTCAGCCATGGGATTGCTCCTGGCAACACATAGCACAGCTAGGAAGAAGTGTTTGTACAACGTGGCCTGCATTCCAGTGCACATGTTCACGTGCTAGGTATTGTACCTGACTACTAGCACGAGAAACTTTGGTCAGAGGAGCTGCAGAGCAAATACAGACCATGTTTTCTACAGTAAAAGGGCAGTAGGTGAACTACTGAAGGGCCTACTTTGAAATAAAGGAGTCTTTTGACAACAGCTTCCATGGCAACAAGATTAGACCCAACGCAGTAAGTGCATGTAACTCATAGTGAAATGCGAATACTAAATTAAAAGCAAATAAGTGAAACAGGTGACTAGAACAGATGAAAACAATGAACAAAAGAAGCCAGCTGAAATCACAGCTGAAATGGACATTCGAAAGGCAGAGGAAGACCATTTATGCACCTTTGTGCTCTTCATGCAAAGCCTGGTCTTACAGGCCAGCTCTTGCCTGTTGAATGTGGGACAAACTGGGGCACCAAGATCACAAGTTAAACTCTGCTTACCCATACTCACCTTCCAGAAGGAGCCCACGTAGCGCCTGGTGACCCACAGGAGCATGTGCTAGGGACAGCTACCTGGGAGGTACCTCTGGTGCTTTGTCCTTTTGCAGTGGTCATTCATACAGAAATATCTGTTGCCTGCTTAAGTGCATGGCCAAAGGACAGGAAGGTAGTGAGGAATTAGGTAGTGGGAGTTTGGACAGTGGGATACATGTCATGACTGTGGGCTTATCTCTATCTGTAAAGCGGTTGTGGTGGATCAAGACTTCCCCAGGAGCAAGAGGAGCTTTTGCTTTGATGCACGGGAATTGTCCTGGGGGCTCTGGCACATCCATGTGCCTACCTACCTCACCGACCTCAAAGGACGTCTGCAAGGAACGCAGCCTGACTTACGGAGCCTTTTTGAGAGAGTCTGTGTCCAGATGTCGCTCTCTGGAACAAGAGTACTTCAGATTCCTGCAGGCCTGTGGCTGCTCAGTTTGGTATGGGGAAATCAGCTCTTGAGGTGGCAGCATTAAGGGGTTTAAGGTGCTGTTATGAAGGTTGTTTACTTGGACACAGGTCTCATGTTGTGCCTGGAGTGGCAGGTAACTTTCAGAAACCAAATGCTGGTTTCTGGGGAAGCTGGGGAAGGATACTATAGTGACAGACAAAGGCTCTTCGGGTGCCCCTAGAGCAGGCAGTGCCTATTTAACTATAAACAGGCCCTTTCCCTACCAGGTGGGTCCAGCTCCTCAAAGCTAGTATGAGAAGCACCAGCATGGCAAGGCAGGCACTGGCACGCCTACGCTCAGATGAGATGGAGCGATGGGGACTGTATTGCTCCCCAGGAACACTGAGCAGAAATTTACTCCAGCTGGCAGGCACTTTGGGAAGACAGCCCTGCTCAGAGCAGGGACATGGAGCCAGACCAGGAAATTCCAGTGCCCTTCCAGTGCCTGCAGTGCGGTGGTGAAACCAAGTATCAAGAAAAGTGCAGGCAAAAAAAGGCTGGGGATTGACCTTCTGGAGAGCAGCTCTGCTGAGAGGGACCTGGGCGTCATGGTGGACAACAAGTTGCCCATGAGGCAGCAGTGCCCTCGTGGCCAAGAAGGCCAATGGGATCCTGGGGTGCAGTAGGAGGAGCGTCTGCAGCAGGTCGAGGGAGGGGATCCTGCCCCTCTACTCAGCCCTGGGGAGGCCACACCTGGAGTGCTGTGTCCAGTTCTGGGCCCCCCAGTTCAAGAGGGATGTGGAGCTGCTGGAGAGAGTCCAGCGCAGGGCTACGAGGATGATCCGGGGCCTGGAACATCTGCCCTGTGAGGAAAGGCTGAGAGAGCTGGGCCTGTTCAGCCTGGAGAAGAGAGGGCTGAGAGGAGACCTGAGCAGTGTCTATCAGTACCTCAAGGGAGGCAGTGAGGAGGATGGCGCTTGCCTCTTTTCATTGGTGGCCACTGATAGGACTAGAGGAAACGGCCACAAACTGAAACACCAAAAGTTCCACAGGAACTTAAGGAAAAATTTCTTGCCAGTGAGGGTGACAGAGCCCTGGCACAGGCTGCCCAGAGAGGTTGTGGAGTCTCCTTCTCTGGAGATCTTCAAAACCCACTTGGACGCAGTCCTGAGCCACGTGCTGTAGGTGACCCTGCGTGTGCAGGGGGGTTGGACTAGATGATCTCTAGAGGTCCCTTCCAACCTTAAGCATTCTATGATTCTATGAAAACAACACGGCCTCTGGAAGCACTTGGGTGCTTGTGCTCTGAGGGTGTGCACATGTGGGTGGCTTTCATTGACTATTCCAGAAGGGAGGAGTTTTGCATGAAATGGAAGCTTAACAGTAACAGGGTAAAAGTCAGTTTGCACAACTGGTTTGCAGACATATAAGCAAATGGGCCCAGGGTCAAGGAAGGCTGAGGAAACAAGAGATGTGCCTATGTTCATGCAGGATATACCAGATTAAATGAACAATTTAAATGAGCAAGTGAGCTGACTTGTTTTCCTGCTTTGTTAGTGGACTTGAAGTTAACTGTTGGCATTGTTTTTTAGAGCTCTTAGGTGATGCAGGGGTTAAGGATGTGTTTTGGTCTCAATGACCCTATGAAGTGCTATGAGAAAAACAGATTTTTCTGCCAAATTAAGTATCAGTTTAATGTAACTCTCAGGCAGTGATGTTTGGCTCTTGAAATACCATTACATGGGGCTGTGTAGGGTACTCAATCTGTTTCTTTATTCCATCAAAATGTCCCAACCCAGCCTTTGCTTCTCCTTTCATTAGTGTAGTGTAAGCAGTGACAATTGGTTCTACAAACACAGACCTTTATTAAATTCCCAAGTATGAGCAATGGGCAAGTTTTCTAGGCCATATCAAGGTCAACAGATTGGGGAAAAATAAACAAAGCTTTTTTAAAAAAAGGCAACGATGGAGTGCAAATAACGCCCCCCCATACTATAGCTCTAGATCTAACTTGCCATTTCCATGAAAAACTGAATTACAGCAGGATGCACCCAGCTGTAGTGATCATATTACCTGATCATGATCCCCTGCTATGGATATTCTCCTCCCCTTCCTGCATGCGTGCATAACTTGAATCAGCACTGGTAACAAAGCTGCTTGAGTGCCACAAGATAAGATGCAGAGCTCTCCATCTTTTCTTTCCTAATATGGGAGGCAGAACCACATTGTATTGTATGGCTGAGAGGGAAACGTGCTTGCTCGCTAGCACAGCAGTTTTGAGCACAGAGGGAGGGAGACAGGCAGGCCCTTTAGCAAGCACTTTAATTCCGAGCCTCTGCCAGTCCCCGGCTTCAGAAGGTACCCCTTAGGAAGGCCTGTTCTTTTGAAAGCACTTACATTCAGGGACTCTGAGAAATAGGGCAGTGGTACCTAGCTACCTGGCTGGCTTTCAAAGGGAGCCAGTTACGAGCAGAAGCATTTAATATCTACGTATGAGGCAGGTCTTGATCACTGGCTATATGTATCTGGTAAGCTATGTATGATGGAGACTTCTACACATGGCTGCAAGCTGTTTTAAGGCATTGCTTGTCCTTCTACAACAAGTGAAATTGTCTGTGTACATATACTCATTGGATGTGTAACAGGTTTGCACCCCTGGCTCTTGGTAATTCAGGGAAACAACTTCAGCAGGATTTGAAAGGTCCTAGATATCTTGTAATTGTTCAGGGTCCAGGTGGGCCTCAAATTTAAACCTTGACTTTAGTGAAGAAAGCAGGGGACAAGGTCCCTTCATAAAGGTTCAGAGAGTTAGGATTTGGCTCCAGTTTATTGGCCACCCTCTGTAGCTGGATTATGAAAGGCAGCAGCAACAAGACTTGAAGCCGGAGCGAACACATGTAAGGAGCTGTCTCATTTCCCCAGCCTAGGCACAAAGAGGGCCAGCCACTGCAGAAGGAAGAAATATTCATCTACCGTCATGTAGAGCTGGGATATCAACTGTACCTGTGCCTCAGTTGTTGATATCACATTGTCTGTATGACAATGATCTTGCGTGAGAACTTGTCTTCAGATAACTGCAGGCAGTGAACTGCAGTGTAACTATAGACAACGGCTTTTAATAACAGATGAAAGCATGGTAAAAATCCATCTGATATTTAAGAGGAAATATGTGTGGGTACTTCAGGTTTATTTTCCTTTCTCAGAAAAGAATATGCATTTGAGTTGCCATGTCTCTTCCCTCCTGCCAGAAGAATGCTGTTCTCAGGGGGTGGTGGTGTAAACAGGTCAAGCGCAGAGCTTGAAGTCAGTTCTGCATTTCAGGACCCGTTTGTCTCCAGGGCAAGCAGTGAGGATCGTGTTTCCACATGAGAGAGGTGAAATGCTGGGGGGTCTACTGTTGTGTCTGAGACTGTACTTCAGGAGCTCTAGTTGACTGGGAATGATATGTGCTGCAGGATCCTTTGGATCCAGTCTCTTGCCACGTTGCAGTTTGGCCAGACAGTTTACATGTGTTGGTCAGAAAGTGGTGGTGAGCTGAGGAGGAATAGCAAGGTGCAGTTTAGTGGCTTATCTACATTGTGTTGGACGATGCTTCCCTCAGAGCTATCTTCCCCCATCCTATGGAGGCAAAAGCTGTTCTGGTGGTCGCTGTTTGGAAAGGTGTTTATTTTCCCTCTTGCCTTTAGAAGTGTGAGCTCAAAGAGACTGCGGAGTGAATCTCCTGAAGTTACTCCTGAGATTAAGCATTGACCATGGTAAAATGTCGGTGCTTTCTCTTTCATTTGAACACTGTATGCAGACAACATCCTTATTTACTGTCTAAAGCTTTTGCTGCTGCAGCACAAAACCATGGCAACAAAACTGAACGATTGCAGTCTCCTCCTAGCCAGGATTTCTCCATCTCTATAGCTTGGGCTGAATGGAGCAATGCATAACATGTTTGTATCGCACTTGTTGGGCCATCCTGACTCCAGGCACAGACAGCACTTGGGACCTGACTTCTTCTGCCATGTTGCTTTTTTAAAATTTTCAGTGTTGGAGAAACTGCTTAGAATTTGAATCCCTCACTGTCAAATGCATTTTGTCTCACAAAGATGAAGGGTTTTCCTCACAGCCTTCCTTCTGTTTGTGCTGCCTCACAAAATATGTTTAAAATTCACTTTTCATTTGAATCCATGGATTCATTCCAATATCACTTTTGTGGGAAATATATTTTTCTTTAGTCACTAAGGACCATTCGACCATACTGTTTTAATTGTTTCTACAAAAGCTATTAAAGATGTGGAGAGGGATACATTGAATTACTCTAATAATTAGAGAACATAAGCACTGTAATTAGAGAGTATAAGCACTCATGTGGGACATGAGAAGCCAAACACAAAGCAACAGCCAATATTCCTCTCTTGGTAATCAACTCTGAGAGTAATGGGGTTCCAAAATGCATGGGTCAGGTTCAGCTCTTTTATGCCCATGCCCCTGTGCATGGGCAAACTGTCCAGAATTTGGCTCACAGAATCATAGAATAGTTGGGGCTGGAAGGGATCTGGAGATCATCTGGCCCAACCCCCTTGCTCAAAGCAGGCTCAGGTAGGGCAGGTTGTCTAGGACCATGTTCAGATAGCTTTTGAGTATCTCCAAGGATGGAGATTTCACAGTTTCTCTGGGCAACCTGTTCCTATGTTTGACCATCCTCAGAGCAGCTCAGATGGAACTTGTTGTGGGTCAGCTGGTGCCCCATTGCCTCTCATGCTTGGGCACTACTAAGAAGAGTCTGTCATTTTCTTTGCACCTTCCCTTCAGATATTGAAATACATTGATCAGATCCCTCCCCGAGCCTTGTCTTCTCCAGGTTGGACAATGCCAGATCTCTCAGCCTCTACTCATATGAAAGATGCTCCAAGCCTTTAATCATTTTAGTAGTCCTTTGCTGCACTTTGTTGTTCAGGGTCCCACAGACTTCAAAAATAGATCAGGGTGTTCAGGGCATATCCGATCTTGTTTTGAAAGTTTCCAGAGGTGGAGCCTCCCTTGTGAGCCTGCCCCTCTGAGCACCTCATTGTGAGGATTTTTTTTCCTTATATCTTATCCCTTGCTACTTATTGTTATCTTTTGCCTCTTGCCCTTTCACTTTGAACTTCCAAGATGAATCTGGCTGCATCTTCTCTACATGCGGTTTAGGAAGGTCTCCTCTTAGACTTCCCTTCCCCAGGCCAAAGAAACCCTTCTCTCTCAGCCTCTACTTGTACATTATGTGCTGAAGTTCCTGAACATCTTGGCAGTCCTCTGCTGAACTTGCTCCAGTATGTCAATATATTTCTTGGACTGGAGAGCCCAAAGCTGGACTGAGTACTCCAGATGTGGTCTCGCAGTTGCCAAATAGAGCAGAATAGTTTCCCTCAACCTGCTGGCTGCAGTTTTATTAACACACACCGGTATGCAGTAGGGCTCCTTTGCTGTCAGGGCACACTGCTGACTCATGCTCAGCTTTTTGCTCACCAGGACCTCCAGGTCTTTTCCAGCAGAACATCTTTCTGTGCAGTTTGCACTGAGCCTGTATAGCAAGAAGAGTTTATTTCATCCAAATGAAAGACCTTGCATTTGCCTTCATTGAACTTCCTGAAGTTTCTGTCAGTCCATGTCACCAGTCTGCCAAGATGACTCTGAAGAGCAGCCAACCTTCAAACATAACTGTTGTTCCCCAAGGTTTACCCCAGCTGGTGAGTGTTCAGAGTCATATAGGAAGTTGAAAAAACAGATACATAATAAACAACTGAAAACAAAATGAATTTTATTATAAAGCAAAGACTAAATGTCTGAGAGGTGGAAGTCAAAGTTCCCAGACAGGGGGTAGCTTATGCATGCTATCCTGCTGCAGAGGCTGGTCACATGAATGAGAAGCCCAGAGTCCTAGAAGCACAGTTTCAAAACAGGAAAAAGGCCTATGAATTAAAAAGCCAGCATCGTTAGTTACCAATACTGTTATGAAAAAACAGAAGGCTAGAAAATGTCCCAAGAATCTCTGATTGTAACAAAAATCAATGTAAAGAAACAGCTCAGACCTAAGTAATAGGTAGATGTAACCTTGAGTAATCTTGAGAAAAAAGGTTTCAGCAGGCACATTTAAAGACAAACTATAATAACCTGATGGCCTTGACAGGTCTTTTTGTTTTGGTTTACATGTGAAGGACAACAACGCAGAAAGAAGCAGCCAGACCTACTGTTAAAACGGATTCACTAATGTTCTTTTAAGTGTTTGTGTACATACCAAAAGGAATCTGGGAGGGGTATCAAGAAGATGAAAAGTTTGAAGCAGAGGGGAAATTAAATAAGTGCTATACAGCACTTCAGCAGTTAAAGTTGAGAATACTGTGGTAAGCCTGTTATATGTTTGAGAGGTTTTGCTGGCATGGTGACAAGTACAATCTTATGATTTAACCAGCACAGAAGTAATATTGAAGAAAATGGCATAGGTAAGTATTAGGGGATACTCATTACTGTTTGACAAGCAAGCTTAAAAGCTATATTCTTGTGTTTCTAAAAATTAATAAGAAAATCCATTCAACTCTAATATTGTTTATACTAATTTTGTTAAATATTGTCTAACTGTTCCTGCTTACAAGTGATGTTCCTACTGTCAGTGGTAACATTGTGTTGTGGGATGGACACCCTGCTCCAGGACACTCAAGAGGCAAGAGCCTCTTGTCACAGCACAGCCTCATCATGACAGATATTGTCAGAGCACAGCCTTATTGATGAACTATCAGTCATTATGATGAAGCTGGCAGATGGCTCTAAAAGTGTTATCCTCACTGGTTATTAAATAAATCCTGATAACCAGAAATGCTATAGGTTATTATTTACTCAATCTCACACATGTGATTGGTCCAGCTAGTCTTGGAGTCCACCTGTCTGGGACCCATCTCTCCAGTTTGGCTACAAGGATATTAAGGGAGACCATGCTGAATGCCTTGCTAAAGTCAAGGCAAACAACAACCACCCCTCTGCCATCATCCACTGAACCAGTCTTCCCATCATTTTGCCACAGAAAGCAATCAGCTTGGTCAGGCACCATTTGACTTGGTAAATCTATGCAGACAGTTCCAAATCACCTTTGGTTTTTCACATGCCTGATAATGGCTTTCCGAAGAACTTCCTGAAGGACAGTGTGGCTGGCCAAAGTGAAGCTCCCTGTGCAGTTGTTGACCTTTTCAAGCTTGAGCGGGGCATTTGCTTTTTTTTCACAGTTATCAGAGACCTTCCCTGACTGCCATGACTTTGCCATTCTTGGGGTGAGGACAGGATCCTCAACTATCACAGACAGGAACCTTATGTTTTTGCTGTTTCAAATGGAGACTAATATTAAGGATACCTCCTTTCTTGATCAATACATTTGGCTACCCATCCTTGTTTTTAACCAGTTCCACGTTGCCTGCTCTTGATCACCTTAATTCTCTGGAGAACAAATGTGACCTTCAGCGGGATGTGCAGCAGAAGAGGATTATTCAAAGACTCTTCATGTTTAGTTGAGAACAGAGTGAACAGTTAATGTCTGCTTGACACCATATTCATCTTTGAGATATATATGTACATATGTATGGACATGTGTGAGTAGATCTCTGCAGATATTTGCCAGATGCAGACTGGCCAGGGACAGATGGCAGAAGATGCTGGTTGAAGAAGTGATAGGTCCTTTCACCTGGTTATAGGCAGGGAGCACAGGCCAGCAATTCCTAAGCTGTTCTGCTTACAGCCGCGTCAGGGCTTTGGCTCCTCTCTTGCTTCTATGGCCAGGCTCATGGCCCCACATATACCAGGTCTTATAAAACACCCTGATGACTCTGAGTGCCTTCATTGGGCAAGCACCAGCAGGGTGCTTCTTTGGCTATGCAATGCTGAAGACTGGACTGTAGTGGTCTCTCTGGCATACAGGTTTTATTAAAGCAAACAGAAGTGGCTTTCCAGCTACCCTGAGCTCCGGACATAGCTAACAACGTGGAGGAAACACCGAGAAAAAAGCCAAGGATCAGAGAGGAAATGCTGCCAGCATCTCACCCCAGTGCTGGGAGACGTTTGTGCACACAGAATGATCCAGAAGAAGCGGCAGCAGTAACCATGACAATGTCAACAGCATGGTACCAGCTCCCACAATGATTATTTTTTTTTCTCAGGGGCACTTTTCAGTACTATGAGCTTATCTCCCTCTTTATGGTGTGAGCTGTTGACCAAGCAAGTAGTCCATGTTTGCTTTTATCTTTCTCAAAGCAGAGCTAGCCCTTTGTAACTGCTTTCTCTGAAAATCGCTTAGGGCAGGACTAGCTGTAAAATGAAAGGCTTTTTAGGAGTGTCTGTCCCTCCCTTCCTCCCCATGTGTCTGTGGAGCATTTTGCAAAGGTCTGTCTCTCCACCCTAATACCTCTCCCTTGGATATCCTAATCATAGCCAGGAACCAGTGCTGACTAAAACCAAAGGTATCTCATTCCACTAAACACACTGCTATTTCTGAGGTGTGATTCAGTGCCTTTCAGTTAGGTGTCAATGTGTGTTATTTGCAGAAAAATAAAATCGACATTAATTAATTCTGCTTTTTATATAAGTTTCTGTCTTTTCCTGCTCCAGATCATGAGTGAGGCACAAGAACAGAACAACTCAGAGAGACCCAGCCTGGTTTGGTTTGAGGGCCTGTTTCCCACAATGTGGGTTTCCCAGTGGGGCTCACCACTAACAGTCATATTCCTGGTACAAGAAAATGAGAGGCAAACCACATCCAATCCAAGGGAAAGACAGAGAAAGATGGAGCTTATGGCAAAGGATGGAGGACACATGAAACAAAAGAACATGAGAAAGAAGTATCCAAATACAGGGAAAGAGGTAAGAGTTAAAAGACTCATACTGTCAACTTCTCAATGAAAGGAGAAAAACGTTTTTCCCTTCAGATGCTTCGGCCTGATCCCTTCAGCCTGTCTGGCTGGCAGACCTTTTATAGTGCCTTTATAGTTCAGTGTTCAGTTTCTTGTGCCCATATCAGCCAAGAGAATTATTATTATTATTACTTTGTAGATCTGTTCTTTACTTGTTTTATGTTTAGCTCAACAAAAAGCAAGCTGCTTCAGCACTTAACCCTAGAAAACGTGACTGTGCTTTTTTATAATATATGAAATTGCATAAGCATAAAGAGCAGTATTCGGCATCTGACTGATGTAAGCTGTCAGCCAATATTTAACTTTCCAGGTGAGATTAGATTTAGCATTTAATTTAATATAAACATAAAGCATTCAGTACAATGCACTTATTTAACAGGCAGGTGCTTACAGCCTTATACTGGCTGGAGGCTACCTAAAGTTTAAGATATCTCTGTTCTCTCCAGGAGTATTGCAATATTAACCAGCGGAGTTTTGAAATCTGATTGTTGCTGTGAATCTCATCAGAGAAGGACAAGAAAAAGGTATGTTTCTGTTTGTAATTTTAATATCTTATTTAAAAAAATCAGTAATTTTTTGTCCTGAGTTAAAGAAAAAGCAGAGAGATTTAGAACTTTAGAACTTAAAAAGTTTAAAGACAGTCTGGGTTTGGATTTTTTTACAGTTTGATTATTTTCATTGTTTCCTTTATCCCACATGTCTGAGTGTCTGTAAGTATATAAATATACATAGATATATAAGTATCTGTGTGTGCCTGTGTGTATGTCTTGTTCTGTAGTGCTGATGTTTTTAGGCTGACCCAAAAAGCAGAGGAAAGTGGAGCTAAACTTAAGAACATGCAAATTTGAAAGAAACAGTAACATCTTATATGTGGGCTGCTCACCAGCTTACTTACATGAAGTAAGCTCATCATTGCCTGAAGATGGTGCTGAGATGGAGTGACTTTTTGTGGAAGTTTTGCTACATGTGCTAGGTCTTGGTAGCCTACAGCTTCATCCGCTGAGCAGGTCACCAAAGAGGACTGAAGGACAAGTATTAGGCAGCAGCATCAGGCTGAAACTCTATAGAAGATGCTTTGATTTTTGAAGGCTAGTATGGTACAACGTGTTCACACCTTCCTCTCCATATAGGAAATGCAGAAAAGGATAGTGTTTTTTTTTCTTCTTAGGAGCTTGTTCGCTGGAGTTAGTGCATGATTTTCTCTCCTGGATCTAGCCCAGTGTGAGTTGGACCAGCATTACTCCATGGATCAGATGTATATTTAAACTGACAATCTGTTGCTAAGGAAGGAAGGTTGGGTTCCTCCTTCCAAAGGAGGAAGATAGGGTTAGAGACCACTTAGGTAAACTTGCTACCCACAAATCTATGGACCCTGATGGGATGCACCCCAGAGTGCTGCGGGAGCTGGCAGATGTTATTGCTAAGCCACTTTCGACTGTCTTCAAAAGGTCCTGGAGAACAGGAGAAGTGCCAGAGCACTGGAAGAAAGCCAAAGTCACACCGGTCTTCAAAAATGGCAAGAAGGAGGACCTAGGCAACTACAGGCCAGTCACCCTCACATCCATCCCTGGAAAAGTGATGGAACAGCTCATCCTGGCCATTGTCTCCAGGCATGTGGAGGACAAGAAGGTGCTCAGGAGTAGTCAGCATGGATTCACCAAGGGGAAATCCTGCTTGCCTAACCTGATCGCCTTCTATGATGGAATGACCGGCTAGATAGATGAGGGGAGAGTGGTGGATGTCATCTATCTGGACTTCCGCAAGGCTTTTGGCACCGTCCCTCATGGCATCCTCCTGGGCAAGCTCCGGAAGAGTGGGTTAGATGAGTGGACAGTGAGGTGGATTGGGAACTGTCTAGATGGCAGAGTTCAGAGGTTGTGACCAGTGGCGCAGAGTCTAGTTGGAGGCCTGTGGTTAGCGGTGTCCCCCAGGGGTCAGTCCTCGGTCCAGTCCTGCTCAATTTATTCATCGATGACCTGGATGAAGGCACAGAGAGCCCCCTCAGCAAAATTGCTGATGACACTAAGCTGGGAGGAGTAGCTGATAACCCAGAGGGCTGTGCTGCTGTCCAGAGGGACCTGGACAGACTGGACAAGTGGGTGATGAGAAATCTTATGAAATTCAGCAAAGACAAGTGCAAGGTCCTGCACTTGGGGAAAAACAACCCCAGGCACCAGCACAGGCTGGGGACTGACCTGCTGGAGAGCAGCTCTGCAGAGAGGGACCTGGGCGTCATGGTGGGTGACAAGTTGCCCATGAGGCAGCAGTGCCCTCGTGGCCAAGAAGGCCAATGGGATCCTGGGGTGCAG
>VZSV01000053.1:3632266-3662792 GCA_013398735.1 Nothocercus julius
AAAAAAAAAAAAAAAAACCCTTTATTTTCCTGTGTGTGTGTGCGAGTCCCTGGTGCGGCTGCTGGGGCCGGGAAGGTGACAGGGGCTGGGGCAAAGCTGGGGCCAGGATGGAGACGAGGAGAGGCTGCCAGCCCTGCAAACCCTCCTTGCAGGGGCTCTGGCACATGGCTGGCGCAACCAGTGCTCTGGGGCCTGCGGGGGAACAGCCTGATGTGCTGCTGCTGACGTTTTTTTCTATTTGGTTTTAATCCAGGTGCCATTCTTGACATATCCCATCTGCCCTGTGCTTCCTTACCAGGGTTTGGAGCATATGAAGCACTGCCAAAGGAATTATTTGTGTTTTCATTTCAACTTCTTCAGGTATGAAGATCTCATATGGTTTTATGTTTCTGATATTCTTTTGATTAGTGTTAATTTTGAAGTTACCTTACAAATGATGCAAACTGAGCAATTTCATAGATCTTGCAGTGGAGTGTTGTATCGCCTATGTTCACAGTATGAGTTACAAATGTACACGGGTCTGAGTGCTTCTAACTTAGTGCAACTGCTGTGTCTTGGAGCAGTGGTTTGTGATACATTCCTAGCGCAGCAGCTCTGGCACACTTTTGCTCCCACTGTACTTCCCTGTAACCTGTGGGCTGTGCCATATTACTGTGTACTACTCCACTTCCATCTACCCAGCTGTTTCCTTTATTTTGAGGAGTCTCAGTCCTGTCCTAAGACACTGAATCAGATTCATAATGCAGCAGGCCAAGCACAGTTCCTGGATCATCCAACTACTGAAATTAGTATCTTTTGTGAAACGTGTACCTTTTTCTCTGAAATAAGTACATCAAAGAAAGCAGCAAGAGGAGGTGGGTGGAACGACCCCCTTTTCTAGTTCAGTAGGTATTCAGCCATCGCTCCATTCTGAATGCAGTCAAATACTTCACTGCTTTCTGAGGCCTTGCAGCTGATGACTTTTATAGCTCTTCACAAGATGAATAAAGATGAGTAAAATGGACGTACTCAGAAATCTTGGGCAGACAAGGGAATATCTCAAGCCCCATTTTATTGCTGAGTGAATGGAGTTATTGGGCTGACTGAGAAGTTCAGCCCAGAAAACTCAGGTGGGTTTGTGAGTTCCTGAATGCCCGTGTAGTTGTGTTCTGATGCACACAGACCAGTCGATACTCTGGTACTCCTAAGGAAAGAATGGTGTGAGTGGCTGGGTTATGATGTGGTTGTGGTAAAGGACAGCTATAATTCAGTGGCCGACAGACCTGGATTCAATTCCTTGCTCCACCACAGCCTTCTCCCTGATTGGGGCCCGACTCCTTGGGCCGTCTGGGGTGGTTTGTGTTCCACAACATGTGTCATGTGGAGAACCTAGGGCTGGTATCAGCTAAAACCTGGCTCTGTGACTTGGCACAGTGCTCCCTGGGAGCTCTGTGGCCCAGCTGAAGATGTGGGCCTCCAGCACCAGGTTTAGTATCCCTGCATGCCTGCACTGCACCCTGTAGACTTCACTGCACTTGGAGCTACTGTAGAATTGATAGTACAGCACTGAGTGCTGCATCTAGTGCAACACACAGCAGTTTATCCCTATTTCATATAAGTGCATATGAGTATGTGATAGGCAAGCTATGGACAGCCTGCCACAAAATCTCTGGTACAGCTTCGAGCAGAACCTAATGCTCCTATTTATTTTTTACGTGGCTCAGCATGAGACCTTCTTGCTTTCAAATGAAGGTGATAGTGACCTTCGGTGGAGCCAGGCCTTCGCTTCCATTACTGCTCTGTTTGTTAAAGGAGCTTGCATTTTCTTGGGGACCAAACAATGCCTGACTGTAAATGTGTTTTGAACTCCTATCTTTGCCTTATCTGCTTCTAAAAAAGCAAACATGGAGCTCTGGCTGGTTATTGTTGGCGTGCTTGCTTTTATGTTATCACAACCTTGAAAGTACAGTGTGTGAGTTTTGCTTTTGAATTGATGATGTCAGTGCTAACAAGTGTTGCTTTTCAAATGCAAAATTAATCCTACCTTTTTTACTCCTTTTCCCTCTTTCCTCTCACTTTCCCATGCCCCAACTCCACCCACTTTTTTTTCTGCCTGGAGGTTTCAACCATGTTTTATAAGGTCTAGATCAAGATGGAGACTGGAAAAATTTATAGGTGAAATAGATGGGTGTGATCTTTGGAGGTTGGTGACAGGGATGTGGAAGTGCAATGTGGAGAGAATGTGGTAGCTTCACCACTCAGTTCCCTCAGGAGAGAGCACTGTAAGGAGAGACCTCCAAAAGTCACAGCTCTCAGAGGAAGCATTTCTGCCTGCGACATTGCCTGCAACTCTGGACATTCTGTTCAGAGGAAAGAGAGGATTTTTTTATTTCCCATCATTTGTGACTTTGGTGCAGCTACACTATTTGGTGCTGCTACAGCTATTAAGGATACATAATATAGGGAGGGAGAGCATGCTTTTGTCTCAGTAGACTGGAATTATTACTAAAGTATTGTGCTGATTGCTAAAATAATCGTCTCAGAAACCAACTTTTCTCCTGGTGCTGGAGCCAGGAGCAAAGCCCTGCTGGTGTGGTCTGAATGCAGGGGTGGAGGAGCTGTGGTCATGCCAGGAGGCATGAGACTTGGGTGCGGGATATTAAGCTTGCACACACGGGCGTCTGCAGACAAGGATGTGGTAAGTCCTGGCAGCTGTTTCTGCCTCAAGGCCCTCTCCAGGCAGTCTGTTGCTGATTGCACATCACAACTTCTGTTTCTTGGTAAATAAGTTTTCACGAAGACATGGTTTCTGAGCTGCGCGACTGAAGAGGGGAAAGTGAAGGTTTGGACGGAGCTCTGGGGCTTCCTCCTGCTTTCCAACAGTGACTCTGTTGTTGCACTGACAGGAAGCACCTCGAGGAGAGCAGGCAGAGGAATGGGCTTAATCTGAAACCCGGCAGCCAAAACAGTGTCAGCACCAGCAGAGCTGCTGCAGAGGGCAGCGCTGGGCCTGGGTGCTGTGGGCCCTGGGTGTTTCTCAGCTCTGAAACTCATAAGGATCCACCAACCAGTTGATTTGCTCCCATTTTATTATGGCCTGCAAAGAGAAATTAATTTATGAGTTAATCAGAGAAAAGCTGCTAGATATTAGGATCTCATTAGGCATTCAGGCTCTGAACAAGGCAGATGGGCTTAAAAACCACAAGACAACTCTTCTGAATGCCAGCTAGACCTCAGGCACCGGTGCGGTGGCTTGCTGTGCGCACGTGTCAAGCTGTCGGAGGCAGCCGGCACAGCGTTTGCAGTTGGGCAGCTGCTGGGGTGTGCGGCGCATGGTACATGGGCAGCCTCCCTCCTGTGCCAGTGCAGCACCTGCCTCGGGCCTGTCAAAGCCCTGTCCTTTAGCAGCACAGACGTTGCTCTTGTCAATCAGCTCCAAGAGGACCCACGTAGGTCATTCCTGAGCGCCGTGGGACTGACATGGACAGCTGGGCTCCGCGCAGCAGATGAACTTGTCAGAGAGGTGCAGTGTGGACGTGCTGAATACAAGCAGATTAGCTAATGCCTCTTAATTTGTGTTTCTTCAATATGTTTCTGCCCCGATCTGTGCCTTTAGAAGCGTGACACACGTCGGTGCCGGGAGCAGCCTGTTGTGGGACAGCCAGGACTCTCTACGCAGCCAAGATGGTGGCATTTAACTGGAAGGTGAGGATGTTTTGCAATTATAAAACAGTGAAGTTCTGCTCTTCCTTTAAGATGTGGTTGAGTCCTATGTTTAAAGATGTGTCCCTTGCCTACATGAATGTGATTTAACCACCTCGCTGTCTCACCTTCAGGCTTGGGGCCCCCCTGTTGTCGTTTCCTACGGTTCATGCTCAGCCCCTTGCAAACTGACCCCTGTGCGTGCTGTTAGGGACTCATGCTTTTGGACATGAATGCAGTGCTTGTGGGCAGGCTCTGCTCTATTTGCTCTTCCAGGCTTTCCAGACTTTTCTCATACACTTTTCTCCATACTACATGGAGGTTTCTCCTTCCCTTTTGCTGGTGTGTTAGGGCCATAAACATTCTGCAGGGCACATGCATAAGGCACACTGATGTCATATACTAACAATTTTAATAAGTTTGATTAAAACATTTGTCATGAAAACAGCTCTAACCACAAGCCTTGGCTCTATCCGTATGTTACAGAGCTGTGATTAAAAGTGAGTGCTGCTTTTAATGTGTGGAGGGACTCAGAATATGTTTTGCAAAATTAGTGTGGAGAGACTTCATGTTGAGGTAACATATGCAACCTGTATAGATCAGTGTTATGAAAACCCTTACTTGAGCACTCTGACACTCTGATATGTTTGCTTCAAGGGGACACCTCAGTGGTGAATGGATACAAAGCTTTTCCTAAATCCAGTAGTTTCACAGTGGTAAACAGTGGCTTTGTGGGGTGTTGGGAGGTCTGCTAAGGGTACTGGGAGACCTGCTAAGGACAAGCATCACTGTGAATCTACTCTACATTTCTGACAGATAGGACCGTTCCTGCAGGCTGAGTGTCTGTTAGGAAGACCATGCTGGGATGCCTCTAGGACCTGCAATTCCAGTTCTGGAATTGACACCTTTCACTGCATCGCTTTTACAATATTTGTATTCCAGTTTCACAGTACTAACCCATACACATTCACAATAGCATGCTTTCATAACATTGAAACACTTAGTGCAATTTCATTAATTCCAAGCATTAAAAGCTCTTGAAACTGAATCACTGGATGTGAAAAAAAGAGGCTGGGTTGTTTTTACTTCTCTCTGGTTCAAAGACTCTTATATCTTCTAGATGTAAGCAAGTTGATGGCATAATTCCTGCAGATTAAAATTTTTAGAAGAAAAAAGTATCCTGAGGCATTATATCTGAGGGCAGAGATAAACGGATGCATCATTCATGAGAACTGTTCAGAAGCATTGCTTACTTAGAAGTATTGCTTGACTTCCGCCTTTTCCAATTATCCTGAGATTATCAGTTATTTCCCTGTTTCAAGTCCAGATGCTGCTGCTGTTCCATTTGCTGTAAAGCAAACAAATGGGACAAAGACCCATTCAAGGAGGTTTCATACACAAACTCAAATGAAGTAAACTTTTTTTGTCCTTTTTCCCTAGCTGTTGATCCGCCTGGTTAAAAAAATTCCTACAGAAAAGAAGCATGAACAGAAGCATTATCCCTGCTTGATATAGTGTTGTTGCTGTAGGAAGCTGCATAACATCCCTGTAGATTCAATTTTAATTGCCCAAGTGTTCCCGTAACTGCTTAAATATATTGTTTTGTATTTCAGGCTCTGGAGAATTTCCCATTGCTGATGTACATTTTGGCAGCTAAAACACTGATTCTTTGCTTAGCATTTGCTGGAGTGAAAATGTATCGGAGCAAAAAAATTGAAGAAAAATTGAAGAGAGAACGTGAAGAGAAATTGAAAAAAGAAGCAGAGAAGAAGGATGATTGAAGAGTCTCTCAGGTATAGAATTTATTGGACATCCTGGTGCTCAATAATGGCATTGCTCTGTTAATCCCATTATGTTTTGACTTGAATATGTTTGGATTAGCCAGTTTAGAACTACCATTAAGTTCTTGCAGAATTTGTGTTCTCTGATGCCTCAGCGCATTTGCATGCCCATATCATTCCCATTCTTTGCAAGAAATCAATTACCACCAGAAAAGCTTGGTAACCATGATTCGTGATTTCAGAGGTAGGAGTGTGGTGTTCTGCTATCTATCTCCCTGAATTCTTATGCCCAGCTGCTTGCATAAGATGTCCCAATACGTTGAGGAGGTTGTTAAACTGGGCAAAAAATCCATGATAGACTTGTCAGATAGGATGACATAACAGGACTCTCTGGCCTTAAAGACCATAATTAAAATGGAAAAGGCTCGGCCATTCCACAGTAGTTAAATGCATGACAAGTTGTAGGTAGTATAGCTGGGAAGGCCAAATCTCATGCCATGGAGCTTCCTAAGATAATACAAATGCTGCAGGTTATGCTGTGTAATTTACAGTATATATATATATTTAAGTAAGAAAAAGGGAAATCTTCCAGAAAGAGCAAAATGAGCATTGTCGAAGTTCAAAAAAGTTTGGGTTTAAGTGCCCTGTGTGTCAAATTGCTTCCCACTCTCTTCAAAGTAAGCTTAAGCAATCATCACCTTGTTGGACTGTCCGTTTGCAAAAGTCTGTTAGCAAAATCAGTGTTTTCTAGCATTGAGATTGTATTCTTGTCATTGCTGGCCATGTGTTTTTTTTTTTTATAATTTCATTTCACCTTACTCTGCTCTGCAGAAAAATGAGAATTCTGTTCCTACCTGCCTTTTGTAAGCTCAGTGGGAGTTTAAAGTAATGCTACTCTTTATTGAACTGGAAATCTTGCTTTCTGTTTTTGAGTCCATCACCTTACATATGAACAGTTTCCATTTTTAGAAGTTTTGCTAGCTTTGAGGTATTGTTTCGTGCAAGAGGGTCTGGAAACTGTGACTAGAAATCAGTACCTGGAAATAACCATGGCAATGGAGTGGTTCATTCCGATAGGAAAAAACAGCAGAAACAAAGGTGTTTTTCAGTCTCCCGTTTATGTCACATTGGGAACATGTCTCTGGGATGATCTGTGCCATCTTAAGCTCTTATTTTAAATCAGTTTAGCTAGCAATTGGAAAAGCCCGTGTGGACACCTAGTTTGTGCTGAATACATCAGATAAGGGTAAGTTATATGGAGTTCTTGTGCTAAACAAACGAGAGATTAGGCACAAGGACAAGTTGCCCTGCAAGTGAGCAGGGCTGCTGCTTTTACCAATAAAACGGAGCTGTGCTGGGAGTGCAGCGGCAGGTCCCAGGGTGTTCTCCCTGGTAGTGTCCTTAGCCCAAAGAATTGCTGCACTGGGATACGGAGCTTGCCCTTGTGGGTCTGGCGTGTGACATTGGCCTTTTGAATGAGTGACATTAAAGAATCTCCGATTTCTCAGCCAATATGCTAAAAACTCTCTTGGTCACCCAGTGTCACCACCGGAGGAGGTCATTTCTAGGACTGTCATCCCTGTCTATCCTGGGACTGCGAGAAGGGGTGGATTCTCCTACCCTGAAAACCTTCCCTAATGTCTGCACTGCCGAGCCGTGATTAGCTCCGACCACAGCGTGCCACGTGGGCAGGCAGATCTAGCCCATGTGCTGCCAGCGTAGCAGGCCTGCTCCTCTCACTGCTGCCTCCCCACCCTGCAGATTTTCCGTCTCTTGGCAGCTTGCTTGGATTCCTTTCCTAGGAGAATGAAGCCTTCCTGAAGATGAAGGATATCGCAAAGGAATGAAGCCCTGAAGAGCAACATTCACTTAAACTGTATCTCAGCGTTTTTTTTTATATACATACAGCAAAATATCTAAGCTTCTATTTATGCAATAAAAAACCCTTTGTTAAAAAAAAAAAAAAAAAAAGTAATGGCCTTGGTTGCTGCTTACTACAAATGCTACAATTATTGGTGCAAGGGAGGCAGTTTTTAAAGATCAGTAGCAAAGGGCTGGTGGATTTTAAAGAGGTAAAAACCTCTAAGTCCACCATGGGTGTATATAAGGTTTATGGAGAGACAGAAGGAAATCGGGAGGAGGTCTCTGCATCGCTCCTTCAGAGGAACTACTTCCTGCAGGCATGTGCACCTGGGACTCATGGGCCCTTTACTGAATCTAGGCAAAATCCAAGGCATGTGCTTGTCGGGGAAGGGCTTTCTCAAAGCACTTTCAGCATTTCAGACTTCCTTAGACCAATGCAAACCACAGGGCCGGTATGAAAGCTTTTGAGGAAGTTGAACTCTAGAAACTTTCTTCTGTGTGCACACAATATCTGAAAGCCATTTATGGCACTCCCTTTACTCAGCCTATGAAGTAGATTTTTTTACCAACTGAAAACCAGTCATTCCTACATGTTCCACCAAATCCTGCAGCATAAGCTAACGCAGTCACTGTAGGCTAATCAATAGAGAAGATTTTTAGTGCAGAAATAAAGGCCATGTGTACCAGTGCCAGTCGTCAAAGCCGCCTTCGTGTTTCCATTGCAAGCACTTCCCAGATCTTGGTAGCTTCTTTATGTTAAGGTGAAGCTGAAATTCCTTCAGCTTCCTTCCTCCTTCAGAGGAGGGAGGAGAAGAGGCAGGAGGACCCAGGAGCAGCCTGGGAGCCGGGTGGGATGCGAGAGGCCCCCCGGGCCGCTCGCTCCTGCCCCACTCCTGTGGCTGCAGGCGTGGGTAGCGGTGCAGCCAGGCAAGTGCACGCTCTTGCAGTGCCATCTCACAAGCATTAGTTGACGAAACGTGGGTGCAGCTGATGCTGCTGATGTCGGGAGAGCTCTCGGTGTGTCAGAGTTGATTACCATGAACTCCAGTGGTTTTTATAATATCATTGTTCACGAGGTCACCTTGGTAAACACAGAAGTACTGCAAAAGCCACGTTCCTAGGATACAGCAACATTCTTGCTGCGTCCATCTCAGTATTATCTGGCTAGAGAAATAGTGCCATCATAAAAAAACAGCAGTTTTCCTCTGCTGTCTCAGCAGTCATCTGTGTATGCAAACATGTAATTGAATGGTAATTTAATTAAATGGCTCCGCCGAGTTATTAGACTCTGCTAACCACCCCCATTAAGCAGCCATTGAGGAAAACACACCAAGACACGTACCTAACCCACATGGCCCAAACCCTAAAGGACGTTGTCAGGCCTGGGTAGTGTCCATGAGTTTCAAAAGGAAGCAACGTGATGGCTTCGTGCAGTCCAGACTTGTCTTTGCATATTGGTCCCAATCTAGATTTTTTAGACTCCCATCCAAGAGTAACATTTCTAGAGCAATGACTGTAGCATGTTCAAACGGCTATAGCAAAAGCATGTGCTTTATTTTTGTTTTCTGAATGGAAAGTAGAGGTATTCTCCCCTTCAATAGAGCTGCTCCAAAGGCAGAAGCAGAGGTACAAAATCCCCTTCTGAAGAAAGTAATTTATCCTCAATGCAGTTTAGCATCACTGAGCCCCCAAAGCAATCAAGTCCAGCACCAAAATCTGGGGACCTTAGTTGCCAAATATGTGAAAGAAGCGAATTAACACGAGAAGCCTCCTTTTTGATGGCTTGAACGTGGAGAGGAAACAGCTGTGAGGAGGCATTTTCCTGGTCAATCTCCTCTTCATCTCCTCTCCATTTTTCTCTTTCCCTCTAAAGCCAAATCCAGAAACCTCCTTGTATGCTTATGACTCCAAATGGGGTCCAAGTTGACTGCTTTTTTCCTTAACTTCACAGCCGTGCTACAGTGTAAACTACCCACAGAGTTTGCACTGGGGGTCACAGCAGGCTGGTACTTAGAGCTTCCAAAATGAAGAGACTGTAGCTGTTCTGAAATCTTCACCAGTTTCTCTTCTCTGATATATCAGGGTGAAGGTCTGATCTATGCTGTGAAAGGCAACTGGGAAGGGGAACATGCCCATGTTTCCTTTCTCTGGGTGAGTCCCTCTGCTAGCACCTCGAGCTTCCTCTGTGCTGTGGCTGAAGGCTTGGACAAGAAAATATGCTGACACTGGGGGGAGACAGCAGCTCAGGTTTATTTCAGTTTCTTGTTCAGAAAAACAGACGGGGACCTTGAAGCCTCGTTTCTTACAGAAAGAGGCTTTATGTGGTCAGGCAAGCTTAAAAGAAGAAAAAAACCATTTCAGCTGAGTTTCTGCAAGTAAGAGGAGGCAACAAGAAGAGCGAGCCTTGACATGGGCAGTATGAGTTTGAAGCTTTTTATATGGCAGAGAATCTATACAGGATTCTCTTACTGATGTTCCTATCCCAGAAAGTGTGGCAGGTCACACTATTCTGGTGGTAAATAAATAAATTTCTTTACCATTACATGAAATTAATCTCTTTGAAAAAAAAGATACGTTGTAGAGATGGGGCACTTACTTAACCTTACACAATACCTCATTCACCCAGGTCAGATGTTGTCATTACCACCAATGCCAAGTGTTTAAGACTGAAAAATTAACAGGATTTGCCCCATCAGCACCTTGCATTGCAGCACAGTGTTAAAAAAGAGAACCTTAAAATAGGGGAAGAACTGCATTTAAATGATCATTGCAGCCCTGCTCCATAAACTGGAGGAAAATTAATGTCCTTTTTTCATGAAAACAAGGCTTGGAAATGGTTGTAGAAGTAATTAGTCAATAAGATGTCATGTAAATTCAGGTGATTTGCATTCCATCTAGCTTAGAGCAAAGGGACATCTGCTATAGTCTTTTTCGTCAACATACACTTTTGCATCTGCTTCTCCTCTTCATGCAAAGCTACTTTATTTTATTCTAGTGATGCATCTCAGTCACATAGAGCTGGGAAAAAGATTACTCACTTTGACATCCTGCAATGGTCAGGTATAATGGGCCTCATGACAAGAGCTGTTGCTAGCAAATCTAATAAAATAATACCTGTTTAAAATCCTACCAAGAAGATATTAGACTCATGCATGCTATTTCAAAGGCTCTTGAATTAGGCACATGTGATTTAGTAACATCCTCCTATTAGAATGTTTAGTCATATGTTAAAGGAATTGCTTGTCATCCTAAATTACCAGTTGAGTCAGAACTGTATGAGCCACAATATTTTTCTTCAGTACAAAGGGTTGCAAGGTTTTGCAGAAAACATGATTTGTAATTACTCTTATGGAGCAGCAAAGGGGGAGGGAGGAAGGAAGTACAGGACTCATCTCAGAGGAGTTTGTAAAAAATACCAAAGTTCATCTGATTTCAAACTCGCTTCTTTTTCAGTCCACAGGCTTACATATGCATAAAACAGGACTGGGTAGAAAAGGTTCATAAGCCCTCAACCTCCAAGCAGAAGGCTAGAAAGAGTCAAGGGGCTTAGAGAGACCTTCCCAAACCAAGAGTCCTTTGCAGGAAAAGGATGTTTTCCCCTTGCTCCCTGGGAGGTATGACTCCAAACACCTCCTCTTTCCTTATTCTTCTTTCCACGAAGGCTTTAGCCTCATTTTAGCAAAGAATACAAAATAGAAAAGACTGTTTAAACTCCTGTGAGAGAAACTACTCCCTTATGAGTCCTTATTACTAAAAATTAATCGAAAGCAGGTGATTCTGTATATTGTCCCACTGACTTCACTGAGAATTCCTGATGGTATAAGGCACACCCTAGCAATGAATGAAAGTGTTGCAATTTGGCCCTACACTCGCAGTTGTGAAAACAAGTGGCAGAGGACACTGGTAAGGCTGGGCAGTGATGAGGCAGCAGTCTGGGACTCTGTTCAAATTCTGGTCTCGCTCATTTTTAGGTAAATCCAGACTACAGCAATGAGGCCATGGGGTTTGTGCTAATGTGACTGGGGTTGCAATCAGTGCATGGCTGCCTCTCTATAGCTTTATGCCAATAGTGTAGTGCAGTGTCATTGGGTGAAGCAGACAGAGGCATTGTGAAATTGGTTTCTGCATCATCTGCTTCTTCAGAAAACCAAGTTACTGTGCAATTATCGTCTGCCCTTGTGATAAAGAGGCACTGGACCTATTCCTCTACTTTCACACCACTTCATTGACATTTAGTGAGGCAATTGGTGCTCCAAAACACTGTGAAATTGATCCAGGGCTATGACACCAGGCCCAAAAAAACCATTCCCGCCCCTCGCCAACCCCTATCCCCTTTTCCCCACCACTCTTTCTGCCCTGCAATTGAAGCACTTAATTTTCCATTCCCTGCTTCTGTATTTCTAAAAAAATGAACTGACATTTTTGGCTGATGAAAGCTGAGAAGAGATGGTTATTTGTGTATTCACTTTGCAGCTCTACATGCACCAATTCTTCTGAAGGTAGACCCCTTATTAAATACATCTTTGCCACACCAAATCACAGTGCCCTTTTAGATGGTTTCCATGCATACCAGAAAATCAGTACAGGCTTTTCTCAGTGTATTAAGATGTTTTAGTACACCTGTGAATCATCTCATAATTTATTACTTTTATACTTTTATGGGTATGATTATCTTAAAAGTACACAACACACGCATACAAATGTATTGAGCAAAATACGTAAACACTATAAAAACAAGAGAGTGTACAGTGAACTCTAAAAGTAATTCAAAACTGGTGCTAAGAAATGATGATTTGTATCATTCGTAAATAATCTTTTGAATTCTGTTCCATGAGAAATCATTGCATCTCAGGGCGTATGTAGGACCCAGAGAAGAGTGCATCACATCAGTATCATGGATAAAGAAAATCTCCAGTGATGGAGGCCATATTTTGCCCTAAAAGACCAAACTCTTCATGCTTTAGAGCCTGAACCAACTAGAAGTCCGTAGAAAGGAACATTCTTTTACCTTTCATTCTAACGCTTATTGATGACTATTTTTAGAAGTAAGGTACTAGGCAAAATGGACTTTAGAGCTGTTATCAGATCTTCATGCTTATATTATTGACAAAGTCCATCCATTTGGATCAAAGACAGGACTGACCTGCAGAGTTCAGTTTGCAGGCCAATTTTTCCTCAAAATTTGGGGTATTTACATCTGTGGCTAGGTCTCATGATTCCCACAGAAAGGGAATTTATCCAGAACACAAACTAACTCAGTCCTGGAACTGCTTTGAGCCTATTGTTGTCATAAGCCAAATTAACTTTCCCTACCCAGTGCGTGTGTAACACAAACCAACCTAGCCCTGCAATGCATCTAAAACTTGACATTCACATTTAAAATATTGTCTTTTATTAGAACTATTGACAAGCCCTGCCAAGGTCTGCACCCTTTGAAGGAAGGGCTTGGCAGGCCTGGAGCAGGCTAAGTGATTAAAAATCAGCCCAGGCCCCTTTGAGGCTTGCCTGCAGAAAGACCCATTTAAGAAAACGTGTCCAGGTAGTAGTTTTCCCACCTCCTTGCTTTGTTGATCGCCATCTTCCATTTGCTTGGAGTCATCTTCTCTATTCCTTTCACTATCAAGTCACTGAGGAGGATGCACCTATAGGAGTAGGTCCTCTCAAAAGACCTCAGGGCAAAGCCCTGCCTGTTGTTTATAATAAACCATTTCAAAGACGACCAGGCAACATCCAGCGGATAGAGGTAGCTGTAAGATGAGGGCACAGCAAGAAGCTCATGGCCATTGGCCCTAGCAATTTCAGGGCAACACTTTATGCTGGACATGTAGATGACTGGTGGGACTGGAGGCTGAGCGCCTGTCTCCTGATCCTTGACTTCTTTGGTCCCCTCTGGCATCGGCCGCCTTTTGTCCCTGGTCACAATTACACATTTTCCGTAGGACAGAGTCAGAGAATCACACAGCTCCTGAAAGACGGCTTCCTGCCAGCCGACGGACAGCTCGTCTCTTAACAGCAGTCTGTACCTCCAGGGCACCCACCCTTGGCTGCTGCCGGCATGAACGAGTGTCCATATTGGCCAGCGCAGGCCGTCTTCCTCGGCTGTTTTATCTCCTGTTACGAGGCTTTCTGGAATATCCGTTTCTCCTAAAAAAACGGTGTTGAAGCCCTTAAGCTGCAGCGCCCGCAGAGCTTTTAAATACTGCAGGCACCGCGTCTGTGATGCAGCATCAAAGCGGCCTCTGTGGATGACGTGCCTGAGGAGCGGGTTTGCAAAGCGCTGCATGTCCCGAGAGGGCCGTGAGCCCGCGGAGAAGGAGGCGGAAGCCGATGAGCTCACCAGGAGCCAGCTGTGACACAGGTGCCGCGGCTTCCGCAGGGCTGCTTGGAGCGCCGGTGCCTCAGAAAGCCATAGCCCCATCGCGCCGAGCGGACTGCAGCGTTGCGCCTCAAGGCTTCTCACGTGGGCACGTTGTTCTTCTTCAATACCATGATTGCCCTCAAGGAGCACTGGGCGGGATCCTCGGGAGAGCCACTGGCCTCGGAGGCCTCTGAGAGGCGTCCGGAGGGGCTGGGAGGTGGAGGAAGGAGCTGCTCAGGATCAGCACAGAGAGGTGACAGAGACCACTGCCCGGGCCAGGCTGTAAGAAATACCCATGGCTGGGGAGGTCTCCCCCGAAGTGGGGGCTGCCGCTGGTGTGGAGACGAGTACGAGTAGCCGGAGGGGAGAAGTGTGCGTGTGTGCGCGTGCAGAGGCACAGCCGGCAGCCGGCGTGGGGCTGCGGAAGGGCACGGAGCAACGGAAGCTGAAGACTGTTCCGACCCGTCTGGTTTCTCACCTGCCCCTCCTCCTCCCTTCAGATACACGTGCAGGATTCTACCACAGGAACAAACTTGTCGGCAACACGACTGTTAAATTGCTCACACTCAGCTGTAGCTACGAGGCCAGGAGTAAGTGCTGGCAGCATTACCAGGCTGCCAGATGGAGCTGAACAGCACAAACACGTCAGTCCCCGCGGATGGCCCGTGTGTCTTTGTCTACCGCTGAAATAACGATATCCCATGGTCCATGTCAACCCCTCTTCAACATTTCTCATCCTACTGCCACCCCCTAAAAGCTGTCAGAAACTCTGTGAAGCCAAAGTACGTCTGAATGGGAACACGGTCTGCAGGGCCCAGCACAGCTGCCTGGTTGCTCTCCTTGCTGAGGCAGGTAAGTGATGGTGTTAGCACTGGAACACGGAGAACCGAAGGCTGGAAATCTGGAAATTGGTATGAGAAGGGTGTACCCTAGAAAGAAGCCTGCGTGATTTAACTGTTAGCCATCTACAATAAACACTGTACATACCAAAAAAAAAAAAAAAGAAGTCTGCAGCACTATTCATATGAGAATGCACCGCAAAATAACATTGATCTTTTTATTTATTTCTTTTATTTATTTATTTTTTTATTTTATTTATTTCTTACTGCAGTATATCCTTTTCTTTTAGTGTTAGCTACTTATCCTTAACAAAAACATACATGGGAATAAGCTGACAGGAGTAGTCCTGGAGGGAATTACTGGGTGCTTATTAGTTTTGAAAAGCACTCACACTTAGAAGTCTTCTAAACAACTGCCTGTAAAGAAATATATTTTCTTATGTGTGATCAACAAGGCATCCATGGCACTGATTAGAATTGCAGATCATAAGCCATGGTACTCAGACTGAAGGTGCCCTTTCCTTCTCTCCTCTCCATGAAAAGATTTACTGAATTTCAAATAAATTAGAGCATGCCATCCTTGAGATCATGCAAACAGGGCATGATCCCTTTTTTAACGCTTCCTTTTCAGCTGGCTTTTCATTTGGAATAGATACCAGTAGGAAATAGGGCAGTGGAACAAATGTGATCCTATCTGGGAAGGGTCCCAGTGGTTAAGAGTGAGGTCCACCGTCAAGAGTGAGGTAAGGAGCTCACACATCCTTGCCTTCTTGCCAGCCATCTGTGGCTTAAGGTGGCCCTCCCGCGTTGCCTGCCTTGGCCTCTGCAGACCTTCACCCGTGGCGCTCTCGGGCTGGCAAGAAGCCGCAGTTTGCTGCTCCTGTGCACTGGCAGCAGCTCTCCTGCACGGGCACCCGATGCATGGTACCAGTGGGAGCTTTCTGTGGCGCAGGGACTCGCAATGCAGCAGTCCCACGCAGTTCAGGGTTTGGGCTTCAAGGCCAGCAGTACCTGTCTTCCTCCACCCACCCCCAGCATGTGTAACCATCACATCCTACAGCCCGGCACAGGGATCTCACTGGGGTTGACTGCCCTCCTGCCATATGCCTGTGGATATGGGGAGCGTGGGCGCAGCAGCCCATGGGGCGGCTCATTGCGATGGCCAAACAGTCACCACCTCCTACAGGATGCACGTGTTGAAGGTGGGCTGGCACCCCTCAGTGCAATCCCTGCCTCGTAAAGTGGGCGCCAAGCATTGGCAGACCCCCTGCCTCATGCACCTTGTTGTACCAAATTCCAGTGTATCACTTAGCTAAACAACAAATTTACCAATTACCCATGAACTTATTAAGGAGCTAATTAGGATACCAATTATTGGTTACGTACCAATTATTCATTTCAGTAGCAATTACATTGTTAGGATACCAATCATCATACCTCTATATGTAAAATAAAAATAATCACAAATCCTTTATTTTGAAATACAAAAAAAAAAAAACAGTGAAATTTGAAACATAACGACATACAGTAGGTATGATATTAGGCAAACAGTAAAGGTCTCTGCTATTGTTTTATATTAAGTGTAATAGCTAAAATTAAGTTGCTAATTTTGAAATTAAACATTTTAATTTTATCTAAACTGTTTTCTAACAGTTGTAATGTTTTGTAAGTTTATTTTTCCCCTAAAACCAAAAGTTCAGCGTACTTTCTACAAGGATTTTTTTTTCAGTTTTACATGGAAGGAGAAAAAATTAAGTTTCTTTGCTGTAACAAATCCTCTACCAAGTTTAAATAATTCATCTTCCCTCCAACGGTTTAGTGAACTCCTGAACACTACCTAAACTCACAGGCCATTCAAGTGGCAATTCTGGTGCAGAAGAGGATTTCCAGAAGCATATAACCTTAGTTCTTGATCCATGATGGACCCAGTAAAAGAAGCACTTGCTGAAATAAAAGATGGTCTAAGGGTGGAAACACTGATAAAAGTGGAAACTTCGGAAAATACATTGAAACAAAACTTAATATAACATCCCAGAACATCTTAAAAATGGATTACTACAACTGCTGGAGGTTTCCCAGAAAGATCTGTGAGAAATTTTGCAAAAACTGATGAAACTTGATATTCATTGTTAGGGATTCTTTGCTGTCTAACAAAGGTTGAGCTTAGCAGCTTTACCCCTGACAGCACCACAAAAATGGCTTCTACCTTACATGAGCATCCATTGCCTGAAATCTGCAGGAGGGGGACAACTTTGGGAGTTGTAGTCCTTTATCGGATGTAGTTGAAATTGTCCGACAGATGCATGTACATATATCAGCATCTCTTGAGGTAGTGGGAAAAGCTTCCCCTGAGAGGGAAGCAGAAAAGTTTCAAACTGCTCTGATATTGGATCCTATAGTTGTAGAATCGAGGTAGCTGAGGAGCTTGGCAAGACTGGACGTTGCTGATAGCATTTGTAAGCCCGCAAGGACAGTGGGAGGGGAGGGAGCACATTGCCGCAAATCAGCAGTACCTACAGGAGAACATACCAAACCTTTCTGTCCCAGTTTATCAACAAAATCCAGATAAACAGTTGAGAAGATGAATGGAGGGGAGTGGAGAGTGGGGATTTCCAGAAGCTGAAGTGTATGGACTGTTCCAAGGGTGATGCAGAAGCTCCTTCAGCACAGAGAGCAAAATGATGCTCAGATCACACTTCACGGTCCCCATCCTTTATCCATCCAGATGCAATAAATCTGTCAGAGCCACCAGCTCCCACTTTGCGCTTGAGGGTTTTCTCTGTAGTCCTCTGAGTGCAAAATCATGTTGGTGATCCTGCCCTGTGTTGGGGTTGGCATAATCTGATGCGTTTGCTTATGTCCAGGGAAAGGAAAGACCTGTTGGGACCATGGCTGGGATCGAGGTCTGATTCAAGATGTTGGTGTTGAGCCCCCACTGGATGGTGAGCACAGACAGGGGGGTTCACCTCACCGCCACCCGTCCAGATTGTCTGGGAGAGCCAGTTACCAAGGTGGGTATAAGTGGGAAGGCACTTTCCCCATGGGAACAAAGAGTGCACCAATAAAGACTTCTGTGATGAATTAGAAGTGTATTACTTTTTAGAAGCTCGGTTTGGAAGGAGGCTAATGACACTTCGCATGGCTTTGGATTCATCATTTAACCTGGGGCCTTCCTCACATCAGCCCTTCAGGAACAAGAGCGGCTGCTCCTGCAGGAGGTGAGATTTCACTGCCCAGAACCTCATGGGCATGACGGGTGGCTGAAGCCTGTATCTAGCATTCATGATGGAAAAAGAGATTTGACTCTGCTTCCTGATGCTTCTGCATGACTGGAAAAAAAATGATAAACTTAGTTTGCAAAGCAGGAGGAATTGTCACTATTGCAAAAAGTCATGCTAAGTTTCTTCTAAATGTTGGCATTGGGCAGAAATTGATCCCTCTCCAAAATGGACTGGGATACTTGCCTTCTTTTGTGAAACACCCACACCAAGAAGGGACAGACTTGGAACTGCACATGTTTTTCATACCGCCAAAACACCTCTCAATTTTAGATCTGAATAGCTGAGCTGCGTAATTGGAGCGTGGCTACTGAGTGCAGTCAGGAGCTGTGAGCATAAATAGCAGATTCTGGCTCTCATCTAACACTTATTAAACCAGACAGCATAATGAAGCCAAAAACAACGGGTTCCAAAACTAACTGAACTGCCTAATAACTCTCTGCTGGAGACAGTCTCTGGGGAGTCTGCACCTGTCCAAAAAAGGAGATGTCTGTGTTGGAAAGCTGAATCTCTGGAATTTGAGCAAGAAACGTGGAGAGCCAAGATAGCAGTGTGGATTTCATCCTGCCTATCAGCTGAACGTATCAGCCTTGGAACCTGTCTTACAAAATCAGTCTTCAGAAATTCCCTTTAAGGATATAGTTCACATGAAGTAAATCATTTGCAGGCAATTGGCTTGGGCTAAACAGTGGCAAAATACCATAATAATAACTCTATATCATGGCAGCAAGGGATACCTTAAAAAAAAAAAAGTCACAAGAGCAGAACACGAAGCCAATTAAAGAAAAGCTAGAGGAAGAAGGGGGGGGGGGGGCAATGTTTTTTGGGCACAAAACTGGTGATATTTTTTCTCCCATCAGTACCCAAAAAAAAAAAAGTCAAAAAAAAAAAAAAGTTGAGCAGAACCAGCAACAGCCACCCACAGGCATACTATTTTGCAGAGTTTTATACATTTTTTTCCTCCACAATAAAATACCTTCAAGTTCTTATATTAGCTACACCAGTAGTTTTCGGTAATTTTGATTTGCAGACTCCGGAATATTTTCCAGTGAATATGTGGACCCAATATAGCAAGTCAAAGCCTTCTGACAATAGGTTTGCCCCAGGGTGGCTATATATCCCGAAGCCCTGCACCCCCAGGTCTGCAGGACATGGGTTGAACACCACGGAGCTGCCTGGTGGGCAAGCTGCTCCTTCTTGTGCTTACCAAGGCTTCGTGGCAGATGGCACCTTCAAGCTATCGTGTAATCCTTCTGTTTATTGTTTACCACCCAAGGAAGCAGACGCTGAGGGCTTTTTTGTGTTGATGGGGTTAGCATTAAATACTGAAGGAAGTTGTCAGGCACTATTGATACAATGGCAGCTCAGGCCCGAGGACAGCGCTTGTGGCTTGTCAGCTCCAGTGGCCATTAGGTGGACCCTGGGAAGGACCCTGGAGAGATGCGAAGATGTCCTCAGTCTCCTTATCGTCCTGGGCTTTGGTGAAAACCTTGACATGCAGGAAGAGACCTGCTGAGAAATGAGTGACCACAGTCAAAAAAATCTTGCTCCAGATGAAGGCTGCCAGGCAAGCAAACACGTTGAAGTCTCATATGTGCCTGCAGATGCTTGAAATAATCTTTCTTCCAGAAGGACCAGACGTGGGGTTCAGCTCGCCTCCACCTCCAGGTGCCCCAGCGTGATGGAGCGGGTAGAAGTGTTGTGAAGGCTGCTGCAGAGCGAACACCCAAGAGCTCGCTGGCAACACCAAGCCCCAAATAAATAAATAAATAGTATCTGCAAATGGACACCCCAAACAGCACCCCAACTGGAAACATACTGGCCCTACTGAAGCACATGAACAGCATGAAGAGGAAGGGCTTCCATTTTTCTGAGAGGCAAGTTATAAAAACACATTATAAAAACAGCCATGAAGCACTGGGCTAGTTAGGACTTGATCTCCAGCCTCTTCTCTAAAAGCCTGGGGCTGAAATAACAAAGGTTTCACTTCAGGTACCTTCACAGCTGCACGTGGGAAGCTTACCCAAGACCAGTCTGCATCTGTCCTGGCACAATTCCTTGTTTCTTGCTTTTGTGAAGGAAAAATATCCCTGTTTCAGATCAATAAAATAGTAAAAATCCCTATTTTCATACATTCCTCAGAACTGCTTCTGTGTTTGGTGTCTCAGGCGCAGTGTTGTTATTGTTGTCTTTTTTTTCCAGCTCCATTAGGGCAGTGCTGTTGATAATAACCAGTGTGTCTTTGCTGTCCATTCCTGGAAGCTCCACCTGGGCTCTTGGCAGGTTAAACTTCCCAGAGTAGAGATATTCAATGTAGTTTTCAGGCTTACTGGAAACAATATTGCTGAGCATCATGACAAACAGGAGAAAGCCGAAAAACCCAACGATGATGAGGATATAGAAAGAGGCCATTATCTCCTCTTGCAACTCCAAGGCTGGATTGCTGAAATTATTGAACCGAAGGGTCTTCTTTTCATCAACTAACATCTGGAGCAAATCCTGCACGACTGAACTGTCATTTGTGTCGTTGTTGAAACCCATTTTCTGTTTCCACTCTGGCTGCAAAAGCTAAACAACACAAAACAATAAGCCACCTTAGCTGTTTAATGCATCCCTGCCCTTTCATGTCTTCTAGTTCAAGTCTTTCACACTGCCTCTCCTCTCTTGTGCACCTTATTACCTTCAGTATCTCCTAGCTTCAATTCTTCCCATGCACAGGGGCACCGTGAAAGGCAGTGGAAAGATTTTTCAAGAGCAACAGAATCAAAGGTGCTCACTGCATTAAGGATGTGCATGCACATGCACAGGCACGCACAACTCCCCGTTAAGCTGACTTTGTGTTGATAGTGACATGGCATCAAAATCAAGACAAAGGGATAAGGTTGTCAAATCCCATGACTATCAGGATGCAAACATGATAACATGTTTAGGTATCACCATAATTCAAATACTAGTACCACTCAAGCAACAAGAGAACAGCTCTGGATCCTGAATGAGAGAACAGTTTGCAATAAAACAGTAAAATCTGCTGAACTGACCAAAAAAAAAAAAAAAAAAAAGGCAGAAACAGAAACAGTGGGATGCAACTAAATGAATACAAACTGGTATAAGTTTGTTGTCTCACTAAGAAGGAAACTTGAGAAAGGAATTATTTTTTCTGTCAAATCACATTTGTTGTGGCTGTCTTCTTTTAGAACTTATAAAATTTTTTCACAGTCATTTTTAGTAGAAGAAAAATTTAACCATTTCCGCTAAAAAACATTCCAAAGCTCAGGATGAAAAGTTTTGCCTCCATCGCCCACACCCAAAGAATAAGCTATCTTTTGGCAGCAACAGTTTGACAAATTTGATGCAAATCTATGTGTAATTTTTGGTTCTCTAAAATACTTTTCTTTTGGAAGTATGCTATCATTTTAGAAAAGCTTTGTGTAAATCTCCTCATACAGTCTGTCCAACTGTAAATAGAAGCCAAGACTTTCATCTCAAATATGTCACTTGAATGAATTTAAAGTCATCTAGATGATCTTTAAAAGGTCCCTTCCAACCTTAAGGATTCTATGATTCTATGATTTACTTCCCTTGTTGCTGTTTTTGTTGATTTTTTTTCACCCAGCGCTGGAAAGCCTGTGTTGCTCTCCTGGTTTCAAAAGGTCTGTACAAATGTAAGATACAACCTCACATATTTTAGAACAAGCTCTGGTGATTTACAGTACCTGAGGCTTTGATCACTTCCTTAAATTTCACACAAGAAAACATTTAAAGACCTAGCTCTGGGTGTCATAATAATAATAATAATAATAATAATCATAAAATAATTTTCTAATAGGAACTAGAGAAAGCTGCCTCAGAGCAGCTCACTCCTCCAGTCACTGAGAGATCTGGCAGCATCAAAATGAACATTACCCTTGGAAAAGCTCATGGTCAGAACCCAACGTCAAGGCAACCGTCATCCCCAGCTGGCAGCCTCCTTCTCTTTTTCATCCTGCTTTCTCTCTCTAGAGCAGGCACTGGAAACGAAGGATGTTTTATCTCCTCTCCCCGCACCCTGCACTACTACTGACTCAGGGAAGACAGGCATTTCCTCTGCGGGCCAGTTGCAAGGGGCCTGTCACCTGAACGCGCCAGCACTGATTGGCCCTCTGAAATTGCTTGAACATCCTGCATGATTAAGATTAGCTATTCCTGGTTAGGCTTCCTCCTCCTTGCAATTATTATCTCTTAATGATTGTGTTTACTTCGCCAGCTGCGTTGTGACTGGTCTCCCTGGAATCTATTAATAGCCAAATAACGCCTGCTGTTGGTTACACGAGTCGCGCATGCAGCTTACATGACACCCACGTGCAGAGGCATGAGGAGATTTACAACTGCAGCACAAGAACTGGAAGCACATCTGGGGAAACGTCATGAACTGCAACATTAATGGCCATTTTGGACCACCTACTTGGGGTATGATTTAGTATTTAGCTAATCAGGACTTTGGGGTCTATGCAGAAAAATAAAAATCCAAGATCCCTGACATATTCCAAACCAGATGCAATTAAACTGCCCCTAAATTACAAAATAGCTTTGCACTCAAATCCAATCTGACTATATGTACTTCTATCAAGCAGAGATCAGTGTTCATAATATTTTGCAAAAGTGAAACCTTGTTGCTCTGCTTTCAGAGAATATTATATATATATAAAATACATATTATATATGTAATGTGTAATATATATGTAATACATATATATATGTATTTATATATCCACTGCAAGTGGACACTGACCGAAAGTTTTATTTTGAAAAAGATTTACTGAAAGTGAATTATCTTTTGACAACAAGATTTCTTTTTTCTTGCTGCAAAAATCCAATCCTGTTTCTCCACAATATCCTGTGCTTCCATGAGTATGGCGGCCAATGCCATGATGGGCTGCTACACCTGGGGAGAACCAAAGATCGAGGATACAGAAGTGTTCCTTATTTTTATTGATACTCTAACTTTCTGCAATCTCCCTCTGGCTGAAGAAATACCCCTCTGCTCCCAGACTATGCTGTGCCTGATTGTTGCTGCTATACTCATTTACAAGCAAATAAAAGTGAGGCTAAGCTTTGAGTGCTCTTCTATTCACATCTATTACTTCCGATGCCTACCACTGCTAGCATTTTGTTGTGGTGGGAAGTCTACACTCATTTCAAAACCACATTCTGGTGCTTTTTGGGTCACCTTAAACTACCTCAGATCTCTGCTGTTGGCCATGTTTGGAGACAGGGTAGATTTAGATAGTCCTCTCATCTTATTTTCTTGAAAGATGATCTAGGACTGGGAACCATGACTCAGTTCTGCCCTTGGGTTCCCGCACTCGGCATTGGCTTCCATGACTCCTGGCCCTACTGGATTAGGTCTGATCTTTTAGTGTGGCCTACAGATTGCTGCATTTTTAAATTGTAATCGAAAAGGACTTTTTTTTTTTTTTTTTTTTAATATGCAGTTCCTCATGCATTGCCTTCCAAGGTGTATCGGTTTCACAGAGCACAAAGCAGTAGATAAGTTACGTGTTGGACCGCACCTTGAAAAGTCTGCCGAGTGTGAGTATTACTGAGCCATGCCTGATCTGACTGCAGTAAAATCCTGTACGTACAGAAAACATGGGGGATGCATTTAATGAGCCACATTTTGAAGCGCTTTCTCTCCTATATGACATACAAGAGAAAAGCAATGCTAAAGATGCAAATTCATTTAAAAAATAATGAGACGCTTGAGGCAAATGATATAACAAGCTGACAGGGCAAAGCATCACCTGTTACTTTAATGACTACCTAACTCTCCTCCTATCAGGCACACAGTGCACGGAGGGTTTTCGGCCAGGTGATTTCAGAGACCAAGAACAAGCGTTACTCAACTGAAAGCCCTGCAGAACCCCCCCAGAATGGGAGGGAATAAAGTCAGGAACAGGATCTGCCTTCAGTGGCATCTAGGAGAGAATTAGTTGCTCCTGTTGTACCATATCATACCAGGCCTTTTGGAGAGAGAATGCAGGTTTCAGAGGTTTTGTACGAATAAGACTGTCATTTGTTCATGTAGGTACACACAGCCCCACACACATAATGTTGAAGAGATACAGGGATGCCACATACAGGGATGCTCATTGCTCCTTGAGACTTCAGGTGACCATATTGTCACTTTGTCCCCATCCTCATATTAGATACAGAGGCTACAAATCAGCTTTTTGCCTCCCATCCCCCCGCCCCCCCCCCCACATAGGGACTTACCACATTTCTACACAATCCCTTCTCCACTGCTTTTTTCCCCCCACAGCCAAAACACTATTTTTTCCATTTTAATGATTTCTGAGTACCTGCAAAGGTATGTTTCAAACATATCAACTTTAAGTATTCATTAATATCATATATCACATAAATAACCATAAATCCACAGAGATAAAGGTATAAGCACATATATGTGTACATGTGTTTCTCCTCTCCCTACAAAACACAAACATACAAAGATATAAAAACACTCATATATCTCTATATACAAACACACACACACACACACACACACACACATATATATAATGCCCTATTTAGCTAATTTTCTAAAACTGACTGATAACTAGTAATTCCAGTGTTAAACAGAGCTAAGTTTCAGAGAACAGCACTTTAGGAAAAATCTGAGTCCATAATAATCGAGAAGATTAAAGATCTCAAAAACAGCCCCTTTTAAAATAGAACCTATTTATCTCCATGTAGACATTCCAGACCCACCAGGTACCATAACAACAGCTATGAAATGTTGCGCTTGTTCCAACAGCATACTTACATTGTAGACTTAGCTATATCATGGAAGCAGCACCTTTTTCAACTGTGAGGCTTTTCCCAGCTGACCAAATGCATTTAACTATTTAAGGAGCGTGAGAGAGGAGTGGCCTCTGCTTATCGCCTCTAGCAATTAATCACAGGCACATTATGCATGAGGGAGTGTCGCCAAAGTAATGTGGTAACAGGATCCTATGGGCATATGAGGCTTGTACAATACGGGAACTCCAGGCAAGTGGCCATATGTTCCCTCACTTTGCAGTGGGTGAGAACAACATTGTTGAGAACCCAGTTGCTTCAATTGCCTCAGTTCAGGGCAAAATACAGCACAGAGACTTATCCAGACAGATACTTGTTGCTGGACAGAGCCTGTGTAAAAGTAGATTACGTGTCCAAGGCTGGGTTTGGGTTATTCTATACCATAGATCTGTCATTTTTAAAGTCAGCAACATTCAGAAATGGGGAAGAAGCCACCTTCTAATCCATCCGTCCAGCAATGCGATGGCTGGTGCCACCTATTCAAGCAGCAGGAAAGAGGATACACAGTTATATCTCCACATTCAGAGCACACCTACATCCCTGTTCTTCCTGCTTCACCCTCTGGAGAAAGGATAGGGAAAGAAAGTATTGACAGGAATGGGAAGGAGGATGTTTGATGAAGCAACCTTACTATCTTTCGTCTTACATCCTTCTGCCACAGGCTCCTCTGTCCTATTCTGCCAGCTGAACATGGGTACTTCATTAGGTTCATCCACCCTTTATATGGCAAAACAGCACAAATTGCATTTCTTAACATTCAACCCCCTTTTATGATCAACACAGAAGATCCACCACAGCTTACAGCATTTGTGATTTAGCTCAGATTTTGCCACATGAGGGATAGACTATTAGCAGGACAAGTTGTAACGCCAGAACAGTCCCACTACAGCCAGCTCAGTAAAGAGTAAAGCCTAAGCTAAAGTAGGCTAGTTTCCCCTCCCTGCCAGAAAATAGGAGGGGGTAGGACTATCAAAAGACAGGGTAAGCAGGGCCCTGTGACAACAGGGTCTGTCTGCCTTCAGGAAGCATCAGCAACTATTGCTGTTAAACTGTGGTCAGACAGATTCATAAATCTTGCTGCGGGACTCAGTTCCAAACTGCTCATGTTTTCAGGTCTAATCTTTGCTGAATTCAATGCACACAGTGCTTTGGAAGTATCAGCAGCTTGTTAGACAAGCTGCACCTTTGGCTAACAAACGCAGAGCCAGAAAGAGCATAAAACCAGAGGCGGGGAGCTACTGGAGAAAACAATGTCTGGACACTCACTGGTGGCAAGGCCTACTGGGAAAGGGAGTTGGGGGTGAATTCCTTCTTGTGCTTCCCTCATCTATATATAACCTGCACCACTGCAATATTGCAGGGCTTCTACAGCTAACTCCCACCTCTAAAAGTGAAATGTGGCACCGAGAGTATTAGCAATTTAAAGCCATGGTCACTCCAACAAACAAAACCCAGTGGAGAGGACAAAATATCCACTCATGTGTCTATACTGTCTTGCCTAGGGCTGTGCTGGCGACTGAGGATGGTTGTGAGTGAGCCAGTACATCACCAGGGGACAGAGCAAGGCCCTGCAGAAATCCCAGTGAGCGCCTGGGAATGGCATAGCTGGCATCTTTGCATATACGGCTCGTTAGCCTGCTTCTCTGCAGGGCCTCATGAGATTCAGGCCAGCACTATATTAAAGTCACTCTCTTCTTTCCAGCTCTGGAGATAGTGTAGTCAAAGCTAGGGAAAGGATGCACTTTCATCATGTGCCACATCAAATCTATCTTCAAGTCTGCTTTGCATCTCCTACCCCACCTCTCTCTCCAGTATGAAGCGGAAAAAGCCACCTGTTTTAATACCCGTTCTTTAGATATATGATGGTCCTTTTTCTTGCGAAAATAAGCTAATGAACACGTAAAAGTATTAACAGTGGTAACAATCCCATTGGTGATGATATCTACCCACTCTGCCACACACCTCTTGGGGACAGGACAGGGACAGGCTCATATATACAGCTAAAGTGGGATATGTCTCCGTGTCTGGGACTTTGTGGGGAGTTTTCTACTCAATTGCCTGGGACAGGCAGTGCCAAAGGTGACAAATCCATCTCTCTTAGCATGACATGCCCCCAGGAGAGGCTTTCTTTCTGTTGACTCTATGATTAGTGTCAACCTGTAACCTGAAGACAGTAAAAGTGCTGTGAGATGACCATTACCCTCAGCCACACTGATGCCGAGTATATAGGATTCCTACTTCTTCCCAAAGGCAGGACAAAAAGGATCCCACATTAACTGGAGGAAACATCCAGATATGATACTCTGTAAAGTGTACAGAGATTGCTGGGTAGATGTTTAGGTAGGGATAGGATTTTTTCACAAGGATGGAAGATGTGGGAGTGCATCATGGGTCTGGATCCCATTGCGGTATGGATGGAGATATGTGCAGCTACAACCATGACCCTTAAGCAGGAAAAACCACTCAGCACCTGCCTAATGAAGACAGCCCTCTTCCTCCACCCACAGCCCTAGAAGTCTGTGCTGGTGCCAGATGACATCTTTCTTTTAAAAAGGAATGAAGGATGAGGGAATGGGTTTGGAGCACAAACATAATTGCAAGGCCAGTGGGAGAATATCAACAGTCTTTCAATGAAGATACAGAGGTCTTGGAATATACTGGGATGTTTTCATTAGCTTTACAGGAGATATTCTTGGGGATATCAATTGAAGATCTAATTCCAGTACTACTTAAGTTTACTTTTTCCTTACAGATAACATAAGAAAAAATAAAAATCAACAAGAGTACGTTAGTCGTATTTCTGCACTAATGTAGAATTTTCTAGTGTTGCCATGATTAGAGCAAGAATCAAAACCGTGGTGGGGGATAAAATGGCCAGTGGAAATTGAACTAGTCTCCATGCTCCCCCCTTCCAGGTTCCAAGGACACCTGGAAGCATTATCAAGACAGGCAGACATGTCTTTAAAATCCCGTGGGTGGGAATGAGGCAGAAGCGGAAGAAGAACCTAGACAAGCCCAGGTGAGCTTCAGATTTTAAGCATTTCCCATGCACACTTTCCTTCTGCAGCATGCTGACTTGTTTTCCATGCCCTCACCCCTGTGGGATGTAAGGTAGATCATGTCTTCAGCAATATTTCCTGTTGAGCCAGGGTGACATGGCTGCCATGGAGGAAGTGGAATGAAAGAATGTCTGGATCTAAAACAAGCAAACAGAGATGCCTCATGCAGATGAGACCTTGAGATAGACCACACCAGTCATCAGGGGCAGGAGTACAGAGGATCAAAACCCCATGTGGTACCTTGCATGCAAGCCACATGACTTCCTAAAAAAAAAAATGGGTCATTCAGTAGCAGGCATTTGCTCCAGGAATGTGGGTCGAAGGAACCACCTCCCAGACAGAGAGACTGAAGGGTGCCCCATTGCCAGCAATCCTCCTGGGGTTGCTGTTGTCTGGAGGGCTCCAAGTTGTCTTAGAGCCAGGTTTGGCTCACCTGGGAGGCAGGGGTAGATGCTCAGGAAGACTGGCATGCTGCTGCAGTGCTGAGAGGAGATGGGATGGAGCAGCACACTAGTGGAGAACGATGCCCAGGTGGCACAAAATTAGACACAAGCTGGGAGGATTTGTTAGAGCACTGAGCTCTTTTATGCAGGAAAAAAAAAAAAAAAAAAAAAAAACAAGCAAACAAAAAACTTCCAAAGATCCTGTTTGGGCAGGGTGATGATTGTGGTGTTCTTCCCCCAGCTTATCCTCAGTGTTGACTGAGTCATCCTTCTGGAAGAGGCTGAGAAGGGGCGTTCATGGTGCCCGGCAGTGGGGATTGCAGGTAATGGTGCCAGTGCAAGGTCTCTTGCTCAGGACATGAATCACATTGCTTGGATTTCTGTGGCTGAGGATGAGTCTTTGTTATTCTATTGCAATAGCAGGCCTTTGGGCTAATCCTGGTTATCTCGTGGCCATTCGTCTCAGATGTGAGAAAAAGCACTGTTTGAATCCTTGAGCATTTATGTGGAACATTGTCACCCACTTGATTACAAACCAGATCTCTATAGGGCTAACTGGAAACAGCAACTCCTGTTCATGAGTCTCTGCTCAGCTGGCTCCCTCAGTGTGCCTACACTCCTTTTATCTGGTTATGCCAACAGGACCTTTAGATGTCCCAGTAACGTGTCCTTAGCAAGAGACATAGAGCTGCCTGCTACCTGAACCCATCAGATGATGGAAAAGACCCTCTGCCTTCCATGGGATATGCATTGTGAGTCAGATTGTAAAACCATGTTATATTGTCTTAAGTGTGACTTGAATGCCAAGAGTCTCGGACAGTTAAGCTTGGTCTCCTCTCTGTTTCTCTACTCTCTTCCAAAATCTTTTGTTCTTGTTGTTGCTGTTGCTTTAGCTACATTGGATTCTCCTAAATATGATGTTCCTGATATTCCCCTGTACGAGACCTCTCTGCACGCTGCAGTTTTCCCATCATTCTAAGACTCTTCCTCCGCCAGGAGGTTGTATTTTCCAGTGCTGTTGGACGCCGTGTCCCTGAGAGGCAGCCCCGCGGCCAGGGTGCCTGGAGCCATCCTCTCAGAGCAGAGGGTGCTTCAGGAAAAGCAGTGCTGACTTCTCCATGCTCCGCCATCTGATTCACTTCAAGGGTGATCCCTCTACAGACGTAGCCGCTTCAGGAGTGTTGTCTGTGAGTCACGTGCAGGTTTTGTCTTTTCTGACTCACCTACTAGCAGTAAAATTCTGGGTATAGTCCTTTAATTGTGCCTGGGAAACAAAATATCTTCGTTTACTGTGGTTCAATGTTCACGTTTTTGGCTCCTCTCCAAAACAGCAGTAATGCAGTTTGACTATTATCATCTTCAGGACAGCAATACGAGCAGCCGCCACTCCCATCCTGTGCTTCACTTCCTGTTTCCACCACAGGCTGCACATTAAGGAGCCCTGGCTCAGGACAACATCACTCTGCAACATCCTTAGTGTGGCCTGCGGCGGTGGCCGCCGGCTGGCGGCCACACCTGCCAGGCGCCCTCCCCAGAGAAGGAGAAGACCAGCAAGATCAGTGATCTGCTCTGCTATATCTGTGGCACAAGGTATAGGCAGAAGCTGTAAAACCTCTGCTCCCCGCCACCCTCCTTTTTTTCCCTCCCATATTGCACTCAGTTGGTCACCAGGCTAAGTGGAAGAGGAGGTCACCACCACTATGGTGAGCGTTTAGGATGTTGATCTTGACTTGGACACATCTTAAATCGTTGGCTGGGCAGCTGGAGGCAACAGTTTAGGATAATGTCCCAAAAATGGAAGGTGGAAGTGTCAGCAAGGTAAGAACGTGTGTGTGGGGCCATGACCTAGGGAGGCATGGCTGTGAGCTGGGCAGTTTAACAGGTTGCCCTGTGTTGTCTCAGCCGCTGTAATTGCCTGTTTCCTCTTCCTCCTCCCCTGAAGATTTTTGGATAAAATGTGTTAGCCTGAACCATCTGCGCTGGGGCTTAACATGTTTCCTCCGAGCACTAAGCACTTCCTAGGAGAGCACACGTGAGCAGTGGCGTATGATGGTGTCAACAGGTCAGGTCCCCGCGATAGGTGTGTTTGCCCTCTTCACTGATTGAAAAAGGTAACGTGTAATAAAACCAAAAAAAAAAATCAATTTCCATAGAGTAAATAATTTTCTGCCAGCCCCAAGCAGGGCCAACCGCTCTTGTGGAAAATTAAAGAGGAATGACCACATGCTGGGTAAGGCATAAGGCACTGCCTGTTTCACTCCTCAAGAGAGGAAGTTAGAGAAGGAAGAAGATGCTTGCCTTGAATGGGAGGAAGGAAGGAATAAAGGAAGGAAGGGAGGGAGGGAGGGAGGAATAAAGGAAGGAAAGAAGGAAGGGAGGAAGGAAGG
>VZSV01000053.1:3674838-3714054 GCA_013398735.1 Nothocercus julius
GAAAGAAAAAAAAACATGTAAGGAGAGAAATCCTGGTCCTCTTAAGCCCAAGTAAACTAAAGTCTGTTCACACTGCCCAGTGCCTCCATACCATCCCTGCAGGAGTACCTGCTGCTCACCCACTTCTCCACGGCTTGGGCAAGAGCTATGAGGCACAGCTGAACGCTGAAGGAGAAGGGAGACCTCCTAATGATGGAAAGCTCTTCTCTAGAGAGAAATGTATAAAATAAATCCCTGGGGGACACTGGCTTGTGGTTGCCTCTTCCCTCTGTTCGCAGGGCTCTGAGGAAGGAGAACTGGCCTAGTCCTCAAGCTGAGGGAAAGGAGGGACCTCTGGCTGCGGACGCCTGTTGAGATGCCACTTTAGCACACAGGGAGGTAGCGCAGAAAGCTTTAAGGCACCTAGGCCCACGGTTTGACGGGACTGCTTGTTGTGGAGGGCTGTGATGGCCATGCCTGCGGAGGACCCTGTAGCTCCTGGAGCCATGAAGCAACAAACACTGGAGGACTGGGGGTCAGAGGTGGTGTGAGTGTGAAGAATTCCCACACATGCAGCTGCTTTTGGCTAGCATAGAGACCATCCATGAGCACGGCTGAGGCCACTCTTCTCTTGAATGACCAAGTTACAGCAGACCTCTTACAGTCTCTTCCTTAAAACATTCAAGTGCTTATAGTGACAGAGGGCCGAAGCTGTGAAATGGAAGTCAGCAAAACTGCCTGCATTATTTGGGCTCAGTCTGACCCTGTTTTGGGGCCACAGCGGGGCCAACCTGAGCAGCTGGAGAGCAATCTTATCCCTGCTCCATATCAGGACAGTTGCATCTGCTGCTACTGAGGTGTAGGGTTGCAAGTGGGACATCACTGGATAGTCTCACTTGCTGTAAACTGACATTTGAATTCAAGCAGAGCAATTCGCAGCTGCAGAGCATCTGGTATCATTTAATATTTACTTCTGTCTACACTGAAAATGTCAGAACTGACTTACATCTGACTGGTTCCCCTGGAAAAACAAAACAAAATGGGTCTGTCTGCTCAAAGGCAGGCTGAAGGCTGCTCTAGAAACCTGCCTGGGACTCCTGTGAAGGGAGTGCATCCTACCCAGCTGGAGCAAACAGCTCCATCCTTTTATGTCTGAGGATTTAAGCAAGGCTGATTTCTGACATTAGAGCTTCAATGAAGCACATGCTGTGAGATGTTGGGCCCCAACTGACTGACAGATTTTAAAAAGAAAAGGTATAATTTTCTGTCATGTAATGTTCCTAAAGGTTGTGAGACTCAGCTTTGGATCTCAAAGGAAATTTTGTCCTTGAACATTAAGAGGCCAAATTGATTTGCTTTGGCTAGTTGTAGCTTTCTTCCCTGCTGAGGCTAAAATACGATATTTATGTTGTAGACAGAGGTTAAATGGCAGATGCCCCTCTGCTGTTATAATTTTCTCAGCTCTCATAAATCAAAAGAGCTTTATGCCAATTTACGCCTAGCAAAGTTCTCCAGCAATCTCTCCCTCATGTTGCTGTGGGGAGCATCAGTAGCAACCAAGCAGAAGAACCCTGGGGAAGCCAGAGCACCACATAACTTCAGCAAATACAGTACAGGAGTGACTGCTCATCAGCTGATGGCACTCACAGAAAGCCTGTGCTGAGCCAGTGGCGTAAGTTAGCCCAGCACTTTGCCCACCCGCCGCGATTTTTGAGCCAGAGCTTTGTTTCTCCAGTATTGTAAAGCAATGGAGCTGGTGGCCTCCCCGGCTCATTCCCCAGGCTACTCACTACAAGCATGGCTGGAGGCCCAAGCGTTGCGCAGGACAGACCCTCCTCCCTGCAGCTCCTGGGGGCTTGTGCGAGAGTGCAGCACGCGGGACACAGCGATCCCATCGGAGACGGGACCGCAGACAGGCCCAAGAGCAGGCAGGGCTTTGTGGAGGGATGTGCAGCAATGCACGAAAGGCACCCACCTTCCACAGTGCCCAGCTTTCCCTAGCAGATCTTTAGCCTCTGGAGAGGACGGGGATACTCTGGTCTGTCCTCAGACTGTTCACCACCACCCACATCAGCAAGACTTGGGGTCTTGGTTTCCATGTTAAGTATCAACGCTTGTGCAGCAAATATACCCACTTCTCTTCCAAAGGACTAACTTTATCTGGTCACAGGATAGAGAGCTAGTCCCCTCACGCACGCTATTCTCACATCACACCATCCTGAAGGGGAAAAGGCAGCCATCCCCCAAGCCCTATGCGGAGGTTTCTCCTCCCAGACGCAGCTGCCCTGGGCTCGCACCCAGCCCAAAAGAGCCGGCAAACACTGGCACGGCCGCAACTGCAAACAACCGCTGGCGGGAGGAGAACCCGGCTGCTGCCTCTTCTCCTCCATCACATCGCCTCCAAAACGCTGGGCAGCACCAGGGCTCCCACGGCCCCTCTGCCTTCCACCACCCCCGACGCTCTCGCACGGTGCCCCTGTGCTGGATGTGGGTACAGACCTGGCAGCAGCAGAGCGTGCTCAGATGCAGGGCTCCGACCCCCCTGGGGAAAGGGGAATTTGCAAACTCGGGAGCTGTGGGAAGCCCCAGGGGCGGACGTCTGCCTGGGTGCGAGCAGGTGAGCGCTGGCTCCCGGCTGCGGCAGGGATCGCAGCCCGGCTGCTCGCTGTCCTCCGGATCAGTGCAAAAGGTAAGAGGCGAACAGGAAAAGTCCCGGCCTCGCCAGGCTGGGGGAGGGCAGGCGCCGGTGGCGTGGGTGCTCTGAGCCGGCCTCCTGCTCCGGGCTGCGCGCACGGCCGCAGGGCGGGAGGCGGGCACCGGGCACCTCCGGACGGGCATCCCCAGGAGCACCGGGGGGCTCCCCAGCACCACTCCAGCAGCTCCGGCATCACCCCAGTGGGACAAGGATGCTTCGTGCTACGCCTGATGTTTGGTGTGACCTGTGGGCCTCTTGGCCCCTGCGCTGGGGCATCGCCACCCCTGCTGCTGTGACCAGCACCCCTCGTTCAAGCTGTGCTTGTGCCCTGGCATCCCAGCCCTGCGCCTGCATCCTGGCCTGGCATCTGGTGCGGGAGCCTCCCTGCTGCCCTGCACGCATGCACACGCATGCACACGCATGCACAGCACGACACACATGCCAGCGAATCTAGCAAAGGGACTGCAGAGCGGCCCCCCTCACACCATCACTCTTCCATGCCGAGTACCTGCAGTGCCTGCGTGTGCATGCAGAACTGGCACCTACTCATCACCTAAAAAGAGCTATTTTCCACTGGAGAAAAAGAAGTGCCTGTAGTCACCATTCAGCCATAGGGAGCAGAGCACTCACCTGAAATCTGTAAAATGATTTTATTAGCTTACCAGGGCAGCGGCACTTAAATCAACTCAGAGAATGCCAGTCGTGGGAATAACGACTTCATCATCTGCCTTGGCAGATCCGCACTGGCCCGTTGTGTAGCCTGTGGCTGCTCCAGGCAATTTCCTGACTGGAGACTCTAAAGTCCGTTAAAAACATGGCCAGTGCCACCCCCTTGGGTTGGACACTCTTTGGCTTTGCTGAAGGCTCCTGCTAGAAGGACTGTCACAGGGTGAAAATTTGAAAGATAACTGAGGTAGTAACATAAATGAATGAAAACAGTATATTTTCTTGTATATCCAGAGGTTTAGCCTATTTTTCAAGTGGGGTGGGGGATGCAGCCTATGCTTTCCTTGTCTGTGGTATTGCTGCTTCCCAATGAGGGAGCAGGCTCTTAAAATAACAGGCTAATTTTCCTGGCTGGACCTAGGTACAGTGCTGGCGACTGTGCTAGAGCTGTTTTGCTGAGCCCAAACCCTAGAAAAAACATACCTGCTTCTGCTGTCATTTGAGGGCTTCCCGGTGCCAGAGCCCAGCGCCCTCTAACCAGCCCCTCCAGATATCCTGCACGAGGAGGATGCCATGTTTCGTATTAAAATTTACTTTCTTGAAGATATTTGATGTTAGATGGGATTTTTGATTTAGCAGAACGATACAGCAATATACTGAGATCACAAGTGACACAAGTGCAAATTACACTTAATAAAACATAGCTATTACAATATACAGTTCAATCACAGCACAAGCACCATCCCCCTTGCCGGTCTCTGCAGTGTGCTCACCCTCACGATGCCAGCGCCCCGCAGTCACTGGAGAGGACAGTCACTGGGAAAGGCTACGTGAGCCGACACCAGGTCCAGCCTCCCGCTCCTGTCAGAATTATTTGTTGGCGGTTGGGGTTTTAATCTCCGCTTTGGGCTGAGCCATGCGTACGCGGGCTCCCTGCTGACCCGGCTAACTCGGGAAGACGGTCACACTCTTTTGATGAACTCCGGGAGAAACATTTATATCACCCGCTGATCCATTCAGGTGACATAGCTGTGCGTGTAAACCAAAGGCCACCCTCCGGTCCCCTTTGTGTTGAGATAAAGGCAGCGGTCTGCGCTGCAGCGACTGCGGTCTGTCACGCCCCACATTAGTCAGGAGCTCCACGGGCACATCGCCCTTGCCCATCTGCTTCCATGGTACGGGCTGGTCCTGGCTGGTCACACCGGCACAGTGAAATTCAGTTTCACTTCACTTCTGGGAAGTTTAGAGCCAGACCTGGTAGTTCTTGTTTTAGTGTACCCTGCAAGCACTCACAGAGCATTCACCTTTCGAGATGTTTTTAGCATGTTTAACACATGCCATAAAGCATAATGTTTGTAGAGCTAAGGAAGAGAGGCAAGTTAAATGGATGGCCCAAATGCAGAAGATGAGTGGCAGATTGGGACCTTCCCCCCAGCAGTCAGGTAATGGTTTTTGCCCTCTAAGTGACGAGTGGCACCAATGCCAAATCAAGCACGGCCATCAAATGCTAGAGAAAATAAAAAACAAAGGAACATATGCCCGTCTGTGAACTAACTGAAAGCACAAAAGAAGTTGCTGTGAATTTAATAGAATGCTAGAGAAATTTCTGAGAAAAGAAGATATTGTAATGAAGGGCTGTGTCTCATTAGGAGAGCAAGGCACTGCTTGATAAACAAATTGATAAATCCTCTGATAATGCAGACAGGCGAAAAGCAAGTTTAAAGTACTGCATTTGCAGGTAGCAAAGGTGTTGGCCTGCTTGCATCCTACTCCATTTCTGGTTGCTGAGAGCCGAGCCTTATACCAGGAGAGAGTTTGAAAGGGGGTAAGAAATGAGGAAAAGAGATGGAGGAAGCTCATGTGCTCAGGGACAGGAGAGAGCAGTCAGCTCCTGCTTCCTCCTCGCAGGGGAAATCTGGTAGCAAATTAGATCATTTCACTTCCTGATCTGCCCTCCTTCTCTCTATGCATCAGTGTGTGGGAATGCATTAGGAAAAAGGAATCTGTCCCTTGTGTAGGCCTGGTGGCCATGCCCTTCCTCTTGGAGAAGGGCAGGTGTGCAGATGGAGCCACAAGGACATGACACGGGCTGGACACTGGCATCCCAGGAAGGCGTTCGGAGCAAAGGCTTAATCACCATGGCCTGATTTCATGTCTCCTTTTGGCAAGACAGGGCGCTCAGCTGACGTGAAGGACAAGAGGTTCCTGAAAGCGTCTTTCATCTGAGACCAAGTTATCAGGAGAACAAGACGAAAGGACAGGGCACAGCCTAAAGCTTCCAGGCCCCAGGAACCACGAGCTGTGACCATTCATCATTGCCTTTCTGTCAACTTTTGCCCAACACATGCTGAACACTCACATATATTTGAGTTCACTTGCCTTCCTCCAAGGTCCTGGGTGTTAGCAAGTCACAAGGAGCAATGTGTCAGTGCTGGCGTGTACCTGCCAGGGCCTCTTGGCCTGCTGGTCCTCCATCCTGGGCACTCAGAAAGGTTCTTGTATGCAATTGGCATATTCGACAACACTAGGCCCTGCAGGGCTCCTGCAACCCATAAACACCTCCTGCTGTCATGGCACTAAAGAAAGACCTACAGGCAAGGGATAAGCCCAGGGTTTGGCTTATTCAAGTTATTTCACTGCCTGCTGGTGCTGCAATTGTATACCTAAAATCAGCATGAAATCTGGGAATGGGATCCTGCTGGGTCACATCCTGGGATGTCGGGGAAAAACAAAAGTGAGGACAATGACTAAGCTGCACTTCCCAATTGTCTCATTGTCTCCCCCATTGTCTCATGCCACTGAGCACTGGAATAACCTCCAGCAAAACTATCGTAATTTATGCAGCTTTGAAGGGGATGAGCTGAGGGGCTAAGCAAACCAAAGCCAGGACTCTTTTTCAAAAGAGATTTCAAGGTCTACGTGTGATCTTGCTTGCTGGCAGCAAGCAAGTACAGCTCCGTTACAACTGAGAGCAGAGTTTGGTCTTCATTATGCAAGAGCAAATTTGCCTTTTTAGAAGGATCTAGGTAACTTTTATTTGACTTTGGAGGTACCTGACAGGGAGATTAATTTATTATAACAATGGTAATATACAAAGACCAGACACAAAAGCTACAAAACCACTCCTGGCAAAAAGTTTTGCTGCCCTCCCAGATCTGTCAGTAGCTGAAGGTTTCATTTTCAGCGCTTTCAGCGCAATGATAATATGTAGAGTGACTGGATCCATCAGAAGCAAACATAGATTATCTTTGGAAGGTGATAAGAGACATTTCACAAACACAAGACCTTGCAGGTCATTTGTAACCTTATTCCTGCTGTGGCTATGTGGGTGTAGGGGAGGTCTTTTTCTTAAATTGGTCTCTTCTAACAAAATAGAGACACTGAGCGAGGTAAAAGGAATAAAGAATATTACACACTGTTTCAGTGGACATTTGCTCATTCTTAGAAGGACTGTTGCTATGGCTGTTCTGCATACATAAATAAAGTCTAATATAATATTTCTATCCAGCAGGTTATCTTTGACAGTTACCCATGGATATCATTTTGATCCCTCAAAATGAGGGAAAATCAGCAGGTGGCTATGCAAACCCTTAGTGGTAGAGTTTTGCTGATCTCTGGTTCAAGGCCCTGAACAGAAACCAAACGGGGCCACCCATGCTGGGTACAGAAGTAACTTGACTTCATCATTGTCTGTTTTTATTTAATTGATTTTCCTTCTACCTAAGTTTCTGGAGGCACTGTGAAGTAGAAGGGGGGGAAAAAAGGAAAAAAACATCCAGCAGCTGCCTTTCTTGCTTCTCAAAGATCCTATAACATTTCTCAAGGATAAGCTCACTTCCTAATCATATTCAACTTTGATTAATATCTTCATCCACAGTACCACTGAACTGGATCCATGGAATTGGTATTCTCCTGTGTTGTGTCTTTCTGAAACAATCTTTTGAGTCTTCATCACTGCTGCTCACTGCCTTCAGTGTCCTGTGCCCACGGTAGATGCCTTCACTGCAGGTCACAGCTGCCTGCTCGCCTCTGCCCTCCTCCACGTGAGCTCCTGGGGGACCGACAGTGCTCCAAGGGCTTCTCCAGCCCCCTCGCAAATCCCAAGAGTGACTCTGGATGGAAGTACTGTGATGCTGAAGGCCTCAGCGAATCTTTCTGGGATGCTATTCTGCAGGGTTTGTGCTCAAGAGCTTTCTCCATGAGGGTTGTCCAAGTCATTTGGGCATCTGTGGGAAGACTGGTTTTCAGGAAAACCGCAGCACTGGCTTTCTGCAAATCAGGCTCCACCACATGTCCTGGGTTGATTTCTCAAAAATGAAAATACTCAGCCTTGAGCATAGCATTTAACAGCTCTGGCTGAGAGAGTGACACTAATTCGATCGTTGATTGCCCAGCACTAAATCAAGGGCATCCAATTTCTAAAAAACAAGGACATGGACCACCTGCTCCCCTCTTTTTGCACATCCTCTGTTATTACCCAAAAAGAAAAAAGAAGTTCACTTGGCTGCAGAATCAGGAGCGATAGCACAGGTCAGATCAGCAGCTGGTATAAATCGGAGTAGCTGCAGCAGAGTAAACAGAGCTGTGTGGATTTATACCAGCTGGGGAAATTGGCTTGCAATTTTCAGCCTGATAATGAAATGCAATTTAGACTGTGAAAAACACAACGTAAAATTAAAAATGTGCTGACACCTGCAGCATTTGGAAAAGAAAAAACACTGGATGGAGAAGCTTTCAACACCCATAACAAGGTTAAATGCAATTCCCTTTCTGAACAGTAATTCATATACACTGGTAGAGGCACGAAGGCTAGAGTGCCACATTTTTATGATGATGATTCAGATGAGTCATCCCCAATCAGCAAGCGCTCGTTGCTTTAATGACCAGAGAGAAGAAATTTGATTTATCGGTGACCAATGCTGCAGTTTATTCTTCTGACTGTTCACCAAGCATCATGGGAAGACTTGAGCATTAGCTAGAAATTCATATTCATACATAACCACGTCTCTTGGGAGCAAACTGCAGTTACCGGCTCTTGCTGTGTTTCCTGTGTCTTTTCAGTAGCAGCCTTTCCAGAGGTGTGCAGCGGGCTGGCTGCGGGCAAAGCACTGGCGCCCTGCCTTGCTACTACCCCACGCGGCTCCAGTGTCAGCACTGCGCGGCCGCCGAGGCACCACTGCGGATGCACGTGAAAATGAGCACGGCCACCTAAGCGATAAACAGCACCTGGTTTCAAAAAAAAAAAAATTAACAGTCATACTCTGTGGATACATGGAGACCACCATAAAATTCCCAGATGTGTTTCCACTGGCTAGCGGAGCCGTTTCACAGCAGTAAATTGCCCAAATCCTGCCAGGGAACAAGCGCTTCCTGGGACAAGAACACAGCAATCATGTTCAAGGGTCTCTGCTCCACTCCGGGCACAGGTGGCCCCTTCACAGCAGCCACCAGCAGCTCTGGCCCTGTGTGGCCAGCATGAGCACGATGGCACTTTACTTGCAAAAGATTAGTCTCCCTTTTTAAGATTTGCTTCTTTTCATCAAATGGGCAGAGCCTGAGAAGGGGACCTGAGGATTTTTTTACCCCCTTTACTTACACCACACTCTCCTACTAACATTCAGTCCTAGGAAACATTAAGTATATATATACGCATATACACACACACACATATATATGCATGGGTATATGGATTGGCATCCATCCCCAAATCTCTGTCACCCTGATGGCAGCTCAGAGCAAGGACAGTACATTTAGCCTCGAGCAGTGGTAGTGGAGCCCGGTCCATTTGCAGCAGCCTGTGGCAGAATCCACCGTATCTTTTCTTTCCTGCTCCCATGAGAGAGGAGCCCATCTGCATCCCCTGCCTGCCGAGATGCCCATGCCCGCACCCACAGGCTCTGTCCCGTGGAGGGAAGGGGAGGGAAAAGGGAATCCTATGCTACAACCTGTGGATTAGGACCCTGTCCTGGGAGGGGAGATCATGAAGACTTGAATTCTTGTGTTTATCTCAATCCCTGCATTTAACACAGCGATATAATTTTAAATGGCCCTGGAGCTAAGGTACACCCTGCAAGGCACTCCCCTTGCAAGTAGGTGGCCTGGTTAACAGCTTTTTTTGAGCACACAATTAAATTCTTATCTTTCGTTTCCCTTGTAAGCGCTGTAACCTCTCAATGTCACCATCAGCAAGTTAAATGTAAACCAAAAAATGTGTTTTATAAGATGTTCAGTCCTACCAGGGCCATGTTAGATGCATTGTACACATGTTTATTGTCTTGGGGCCTGCCAAGATTTAGGATAAATTAAACTCTGGGTCCCAAACTCAAACCTGTTTTCCCCAGGATGTAATCTCCTGGCCCACTCAGGGATACTCTTCAGCTGGGTCTCTCCAGGAAGCCACCAGGCAAGGTCAGGTGCCTCCAGGGCTCAGAAGGAGCTTAGCACAACTTAGCACAACTAGGGAGGGGAGGATATAGAGATGCTACCTGAAGTTACTGCATAAACCAGGTAGATTTACAAAAATGATATACTCTTAAAAATAAAAAGCTGCAAGCAAAGATCCTATAAAAAGAGCACAGTGGAGAAAAGCACCATAAGTGTCCATGCTTTGATGTTGTGCTCACACTCACAGGAGCTAGCGAGAGGAAAATATTTAAAACGTTTTCCTCCTCTTTCACAGTATACAGGAACCTAAACGTATGGTAGGCTTCCTTAAAGACCCAAACACTTTCCAAAGTCAGCATGCACTGGATACAGGCTATGGGATGTACCAGGTATAAAATGAGCATGTGACTGAGCAGTCATTGTTGCTTATCTCCCTTGCTCATTACAAAGTGTGGATAGCACAGAAAGACCTCCTCCCTGGTTCACTCTGAGGTTGCCTCTGCATCTCCCCATGAAACCTCTGCTGCTGCAGCAGCAGGGGAGAGGCTTCCAGATACCCTGCAACACCCAGTAGGGTCTGAGCTAGGAGCCCAAAAGGATGCAGCAAATCTGTGATGTGACTTGTGCTCCCCTCCCTGGGAGGCTGCAGCATCCCTGTTTAGCAAGGGGTTCCCCGGATACATTCCCCTTCACTGCCCCATCTTGTCTTGTCCCTTGCCTCTCCTAAGGGGACGGGTGACCGCAAGGGTTCCCCAATGGCACCCAAGGGACCCACGTCTTGGAAACTTCTGACCGCGCTGAGAGCAACACAACCTGACACTAACCTGAGCTGACCTCTGGGCTTAGTTCTGTTTAGGGCTGAGGACACGTTACACATGAAGCGGAGATTTTCTTGCACTTACTAAGCATTACATTGAGGTTCCTCTCTTGAAAGATTCGCCCTCCATTTTCCTATGTGATTTAAAAAAAAAAAAAAAAAAGAAAGAGCCAGAGGTTTTGCCTATGCACATGAAATTCAGATCCACACTGGATGGGCAGTGCCCCATCAACGCACGTGCTGCCAAAACAGTCCCTCTCTTCATGTCATTCCCTCTGGCAGATGCAAACCACCAGGCAGATGCAGAGTCATGAAAACCCGGACAAACATCAACCCTGACCAGACCAGCTGGCAAAAGGCTATTTTCACAAAGTGCTCATAAGCGAGATTTCCCAATATTCAAGCATCCACATGTCATTAAAAAACAGAATCTCAAAAACAAACAAACAAAAAAAAAACCCCACAAATTCCCCAACCACATCAAACCTCTGCATGGGCAGCACAGGGTTTGGCTTCCTAACGTCAGGAAAGACGAACTTTCTGAACTCACGACAGTATCACTATCGGATATAGTGAAATTGGGAGCATATTCAGCATCCGAAGTATAAAAAACTTAACAGGTTTTCATTGCTCTTCTTCGGCAACGTGCTGCTTTTTTGACTTTTCCATCACTGAATCTAACCACCTCTGAGTGGCGCCCACCTGTTTTTACCTACCCCTCTTCCCGGACACCAAGAAGCAGAGATGTTACCTGCTCAGAAACCGATTACATAGCTAGCATTGCGAGAAGAAAGCAAGATGAAGGATCCCTTAATGGCGCATTGAAATGCTCCCTCGAATTGCTCAAGAATTTGTGCTAAATTGCTAGGCTGATGTTGGGGGAGGAGGGTCCTTCACGCTCAAGAAAGTCTATTCCCAAACATGCACCCAGTAAGAAAAGAGGCCAAATGGTGGGGAAGGGGAAACCTGCCCAAACACACTGTTCTGATAGTGGCTTTATTCCAGTTTAGATAAAATAACACTAGGCCCTTGCACTCTAGCACATCCAACCTACAGCTTATAATGCTTGCTTGTAAAGAAAGGTCCAACCTTGGCTGCATTATCAAGGATTTTTTTGTTTTGTTTTTAACATACACCCTGTCTTTTATAGTGAGGCATAGAAAAGCCTTTCTCCAACCGCAACCTCGCATATCTTCCTGCTATAATTTTTCCCCCTTGAGCAAACACTAGATGTGAGTGGTATGAGTAAATTGCTACCCTTCAGAAACCTGAAATTCCTTGCATTTTTGGTTCACTGAGCCATGGTGGTGCGAGCAGGCCAGCTCTGCCCCCAGGATGTGCTCTCTCTGAACTCACAGCTCACAAACCCCATTGGGATTTCAAGTCACTGGTCCAGAAGCTGAGCATCTCCTCCATATACTTTTGTACAGATTTGACCACATTAATAGATTTTCTCCCTGTTTAGTGCGAGGAAAGTAAGGCATATCACCCTGTGAGCACAGCCAGGGCTTTCACTATTGCCTGGGCTGAGCATGGACACCTTCCCAAGGAACAGCAGAGGACCAAGGTCTGTAAGCCTAGGACGTGGCCACCAGCTGTTTTTTCCATCACATGATTGGACATTTCTCCCACCACAAAACACAGTTGCTGTTGTACTAGCAGGAAACTGCACAAGACACAAACGTAACCCCTACTCGCTGACGTTTGTCCTCCACTCCCAGATGCTCTGGTTGTTCTGGTACCCGCAGCCGGTGGCACTTCTCATAACACCTCTTGGCACAGCTTCGGGACCTTGGCTCCAGGGACTGCCTGGAGAGGCTGTTCAGCTCCTCGTGAGTCTTGATCATGCCCCCATTTGCCACGGGGTCTCAGTCCTACGAGGGTAGTGAGGCGCTGCAGGTGCCAAGATGCCTCCTCAGAAATCCCAGGGTCAGCCAGAGCGGGAGCAGGGATTGGCATCACGCTGGTCCCTGGAGGACAAGCTGAGTGAAGGCAGGGGTGCAAGGAGGCTTGAGGGGCCAAGCCAAGGTCTCCATCAGAAACAGAAACTCCCCAGGAAGGCAGCCAGTGGTTTGCAGGTGAAGAGACGGGAGACACAGCAAAGAGAGAGCTCCCCCATGTCTTGTAGCGATGGGAAGGAATGAGCAGATTCAGCAATCACGAGAAAGAAAACTGCCTGCTGCTGCAGCATTTTTTTTTAGTTGGTCACAGAACATCTTTCCTTTATGATCAGAATCGAGTAGAAGGAAATGAAATCTGGGTCAGGGGACCAGAAAGTACAGGAAAGAGAGCACAAGAGCGGTTTTACTCACTGGAACCAGTGTTTTCTGCCCGGTTCCTCTTCACTTCGACCTGTTTCACAGGAGAAAAGGCAAAAGGGTGTGGACTGACTTAGGAGACACAAAGATAAGACGAGGGCACTCGGCTTCTGAAATGCCTTCAAGCAAAGGCACATGTTGTCGTGATTCATTTTTCCAGGAAACATTGACCAGATCCCATACACAGCTGTAACTGGTCAACCCCATTGAGGCCAACATGCAAATGTTCAGTGAAAAGATAAGCAACCAGTTTCAAGCTATACACCCTCTAGCCTCTCAGCTACCAGCAGCCACCACTGTTGTAGATGCTGCTTGCACAGAACCTCCTGTTAGACTGTTGCTTTCCCATGTCTTATTGTAACTGGGGACAATATTGACCTTTATTTAAAAAAAAAAAAATCCGATCACGAAAAAAATCTGGAGTTTTCCTGCAACAAAAGGGATGCAGAAAAAGAAACACAAAACAGTGTAATGGAATAAGTAAAATAAGCAGAATACTGTCTGGAAATTTCAAATTTGCTATGGCTATAAGCCTATTGATTCAGCATAATATAATATCTTTACCTCATAAAGGTGCTGAAGATAAAGAAGCAATCACAGATTTTTTTTTTTCCATAATATCAGCAATATTACAGTTGGTGGGTGTTGGGCTCAGCTTCATCCTTTACAGCTTATAATATCATGTCCATCCCTGCAGCATCTGAGCATCTTTTGGTGTTTTAACCACATGGCTGCTAATACTTTTTTCTCTGACCTGAAGCAGCTGAGAAGGCCACAGAACTGACGGACAAGAAATCCCCAGGAAGCGTGAGATTTAGCTAGACTTGCTCTGGGCTTACATTATGCATTTTCAATTAATCATCGCTAAGACCCTTACCTCAGAGCAGGGCCCACCTCACCAAGGTGATGAGAAGAAGTGTGAAGCAAATCTCAGAGCAGGCAAACTCCATCACTAGGCTTCTCACTTTTTCAGGGCAATCCATCCTCTTCCTTGTCTGTATCAGCGCTGCATTTCTGAATTGTACCTTCCTCATGGCAGAGACCTCATCTCTCATTTACCTTTCGCTCACCTGAAAATCATTCACAGAGTTCAGGCATGATGTAATTAGAAGTAATGGTGATGATATCTAATTGATTTTGAAGTTTTCCCCTATCTTCAGTTCGTGTAATGACTGACAGAGACAGAGCTTCCCAGAAGAGCCAGAGGCCGCAGCTCCACCTAATGACATGGCAAAGGTAACTTCCAGCGCGTGCCGGGAGAGATTAACGGTGGGAGAGAGGCTGTCAGCGCTCCACTCTAACCTTTAGTGTCCGTCAGCTGGAGACATAAGCCCAAGGCTATTGCACAAGGCAGCTGGAGAATACATAAGCTAGTGGCTCACATGGCTGGTAGTGAAAGGCAGCGATGGGGAAGGTAATATTCAAATGGTTGGGCCAGTCCACTGAAACACTGCCTGGATGATTCGCAATATATATACTACTAGCGGTAAAAGCCAGCCCTCAGCTTATTGCCCTGCTTTTTGTGCAGACCTAAAAGAAATGGAGAGACAAAAATGCATTAGAAACACAAGCACAAGAGAAAGTTCTGGAAAAGGAACTGGTCCTTTGCACTGTGTTTCCCCCCCCCCGCTCTGGCCAAGAGCTGGGATCATGAAGGGCACACCCGCATAATCTGGTGGCTTTCTATGAGGCATCGAAACATTTTTGCACTACATCCTCAGTCCTTAAGACTGGCAAGGAAGCAAGAATCTGTTTATTCTGCCATCCCTGAAGAGAGGAATTATTAGACAATAAAAACTGTCCCACTCTGGCCAGAATTTTTGTCTAGAAGAAATTCTAATAAATCCAAGTGAAAAATGAGTGTGGGGGAAGTAGCGATTGTGCGGGTGCAAGATGCCAGACAGCTTCGTGTTGATGCTGTTGGTCAGAGCGTGTTGCACTGCCTGCTGCCCGTTTGGCTCTGCATCCATTGGCCTGCCTGGAGGTGCTGCCGCATCCCGTGGGAATCCTGGTGTAGGTGCCTCGCTCTTTACTCCTCTTCTTAGTCTGGATTTTACATAGATGTATTTTTACACATACAAATGCACTTTAAATGTGTGTGCATGAACATATTCTCCGCACACACCACATTTTCATGGCTTCAGCCATTTCTTTTCCTCCCAAGCATTTTTACTTCATTTCTCTCCCACTTTTATCAATGAGGTAGACATGGAGTCAAACTCTCTCTTTAGTTTAAGCTGTCTCACATTCCTCTTCCTATGCATTTAATAAGAGATTGTTGCTAAACTCAATTTCCATTGCTGCTCAGTCATCAGTATCTGAAATGATGCTTCAACGAGCACCCTCTCTATTGCCCATAGTCAATTTACTGCCTAGGATAAGCCATACTGAGCCACAGTCTGGAGATAACCCAACCACAGCCAAATAGTGAGGTGGGTTTAATCACCATGCTTGAAAAAAAGGGCTGGAATCCATCACTGAGACATTTTAACAAACTAATGTATTATTCTACCCTTGGAAATCCCTGATGGAACATATGCTTTCTCATTACTGAAAAGCAAATGTCCACAGAGAATGCATCCCATTAAGTGAAAAGCTTCTAGCTAGAAACAAATTTCAGATCAAGACAAAATTCCTTTGGAAGATACAGATGTAAAATGGGAAAGTAGATGAAATCCCAAACTGGTATGAGTGTGGAAAACATCACCATGGCAGAAGCACCGGTGCTGTCACAGTGCTCAGGCTTGGCACTCTGCCAGCCTCCCATCCAGCCACCCTGGGAGGACCAGGCAGCCCCAGGGCTCCATCTGCAAAGCGCTTTGTGGACACCCTGGTCCAGCTCGCTCTGCGGCGACTCCTGGCTCCTAGACCTCGTCCACCACCATGCCCATGTCCCGTCGTCACGTGCAAATGAAGGTGCTCTAACTGGACGTGAGGTATCAAGTGCTCCATCTTACCATGGCGAAGCCCATAGGCTAAGCAGCAAGCAGTTATTTAGAAAACTGCATATAGTTCTAAGAAAGCATTTTCCCTAAGTGGTGGCATTGCTCTACCATGCCACTCATAATACAGTGACTAACGTATTTACTAATTTTAAGCCTACTTTTTTCTGCACTGGGAAATGGAAAATGTGAATTTCTGTTGTTCAGTGCACACACCAGATGCAGGACATTATTCCTTTTATTTGGAAACTTTAGTTTCCAAACACCATCCATTACTCAAAGAGTATTAATGTAGCAGATTTACCATCTAAATAGTTTCCAGTAGATCTCATCAAGAGGATGTTTTTCTTGATGTTCTGACCATCTCTACTCATCTCCAAAAGCTCCCCTTAGTGTTGTCTTTCACCCCAAATGTCTTTTAGAGGAGTAAGCAAGCTTCCTGTTTGTTCAGAAGTTAAAACCACGAGCAATTCCCAACCTGGAAGCATCACGTGAACAGTCTACCCAGCGAGGACAAAGGGAACTACTCAAAACGTTGAGAGTCTTAGTCTTGGATATTTTGTCTGAACCAAGAGTTTAGACAATCACATCTCTCAGAATATTGCAGACTGACTCCCAGACTCCTGAGTGGTACCATCTGCCTCTTCCTACACCTCCCCGACAACCAGTTGACTTCATTGGTAGTTTTTTCCAACATTTATGGGGAAATGCCATTTACTTCCAGTTGCCCAGGGCTCAGCAGGCTGTGCCATCAGCCGGGATGCAGCACAGCACCGTGCAGCCACTCCGCCTCTGCCTCTGCGGGGAATTCTGCTCTTGCCCTCCCAGCCACCAAACTGCCCCCACGGACATGGATTCACCCAAAGGAAACGTTGCATGAAAATACCTGTTGGATTCCCAGGGGAGGCAGCGGTCTCTCTTGCCAAGCCGCACAGCCTGTATCTTGCCAAGACACGAGCTTGCAGCTTGCCAAGACCCTCAGCCATCGGCTGTCCTGGGGCCAGGGCCCGGCACCTCCTGAGCAAGCAGCCCGGCGGCAGCTGTTGCACTCGCCCCCCGGCGCCAGGGCCCGTCAGCCCTCGCCTCGACTGCCCTCAGGCCAGGGACGTGGCTCAGCTGCAGGCTCAGCCCAATCACTGTTGCAGCACCCAAGGCAAGGAGGCAAAGGTTTCCCTTTCCCGTCGTGGGCCAAAGCTCCCAACTGCTGCAGCGGTTCCCCCACGCGCCCCCTGCCCCTCACCCCCAGCACGCTGCTGCCGCCGCTCTTCCGGGGCAAGTGTTTGCACGCACGGCCCCTACGTACGAGGAAGGACAGCGACCCAACGCGCTCAGACAGCGAGGGCATAAAGGCAAAAGACGTGGCTGTAACAGGCACGGCCGGTCTCACGGAGCCCTGCTGCGAAGAGGAGAAGGGGCTTTTACAGCCGCTGCCCCCCGTCCATGCTCAAGCAGGTTCCCCCGCCGCAGCGGCACGAGACGCGATGAGGGCTTTGCCATGACAACAGCTGGGAGATGAATGAATCCTCGAATCCTCTTCACAGGGGATGCTGTTTGTTTGTAACCCGCTTCCACTCCGTTCTGTTTTTGTAAGCCTGATCTTCACGATATTAAATGCTTCAGTCTCATCCTTCACAAAATGTAATAAGGCTCTTGATGGCAAATAAATTGAATACGTGGACAGCCATGACTTAATTGCTGGAGATGTGACAAGCTCCTGAAAAAAACAAATAAAGTCAAAGAGAAAAGTCAGCCATAAAGAAAAGCTTTCTAGAATAAAACAATAGCACAAAAAGACTATTTTGCTTGCGGTACTATCACACCTAGTTTTTCTTAAAGCTCTGACTCCAGCTCTAAATTACCCATTCACGTTTCCACAGAACAGCAAAATATTTCCATGATTTATTCTCTTTTAATTCCCTCAATAAAAGTTGTATGCATAATACCTATATGTGCCTATGATCTGAATGCAGCTGTGTCAAATTGCTTAAAATGAACAAATAGAGAAATCGAAAATTACTCGGTTCCTTCTGATACTAATGACACAGAAGAAACACATGTATGACATATAGAAAAATAGCAAAGACAGCAATATTTTCCCTTCTAACAAATAGAGGGGATGTCCATGAAATACTTGAAGGCTATGTAGTTTTGCTTTTCAGTAACTAGAAGACAGATAGTAAAATATTTACCTTTTTTTAGCTGTAACTACATTTTCCTCTCAAAAATACAATTTCTTGAAATGACTGCTGGTCCCAGAAATGCAGCTGTGGCTGCCCTCTCATGCTGAAAGTGGTGGAACATGTTTCCCTTCCTTGTCCATAGCAAAATCGTGGCTCAGTAATTCAGAAAAGAGCAGGGAGGGAGCTGGACACCAGAGCCAGGCTAGCACAGACTTCCAGCCCAGTGGAAATGCTGGGATCACCAGCCTAGATGCTCCATAACAGAGGCAGCTCTGGCTTTAAATCATAGAATGATTATGGTTGGAAAAGACCTTCAAGATCCTTGAATCCAACTGTAAGCCCGTCACCACCATGCCTGTGTCTTCATTAGATTTCTTCATAAGATGGAGCATCCCAACACCTGTAGTGCCTCAGATGCCCAGGGCAGGAGACCTGCTCTGTTTCCCCTTTCTCTCATACATCTGTAGAACTTCAAAAGGGAGTTAGAAGAGAGGGTCTGCCAAGTTCAGAGACCTCTCTGCTGAAATCATTGCTGTTCTCAAGCTGCAACATGACAGTACTATGATGACCCACTGCAGCATCTTTGCTGAAGAAAGAAACCTACAAAAACCAGAGGGAAGACTCAGGACATTGTCTTTTCATAGGTTTGTTCAAAGACAGCATTTTTATGCCTTTTCTTCATGACTTTCTTTTAAACCAGGATCACTTTGCAGACACTTGAATCAGTAGGAAACAACACCAAAATAATGGTTCTTTTAATGACACAAACATAAAAAGCTACATTTCAGAAAAGTAGCGGGTGAATCTCTTTGCAAGTTCTCAGGCTTCACGCCCGGAGGTCTGAAGGACGTGTTCAAATACGTACTTTATTTAGTACAATTTATAATGCACGAAAACTTGACGAGGTCAAGGCCTCAGTTTGTCCAGCAGTTCACCCTGGTTTCTCCTGGGCCAGGGTCAGCCCTGCCGGGGGCTGCCTCCCCTCCTGGCACCCAGCCGGGGCAGGGGGCAGCTCTCCTCAGCAACGCTGGGGCTGACGGGCTGTTACGTTCTGCATCTTTCCCAGTGATTCCTTCCCTTGGAGCCGCCTCATGCTGAGGGAGGAGGTTGGCTAATAGCACGAGTCATTATTTAGACACTGTAGTAGCACAAAATTGATATTTCATGTTGTTTATTCACCTTTTTGCAGGCTTTGCTTTTAAAAATGAATCACTAGATAGTGAAAAGAAATATATAAGCCTTAGTTAACTTCTGCTTAGGATGATGATAAAAACCCTAAGGACTAAATCCGCACAGGTAAGCCAGGCTACGAATGCTCTCTTTGCACTAGACCTCACATTTGACATGGCTTGTGATGCCCAGGGAGTCTCACCCTGCAACCTTCTCCACTTCAGGCTGGTTTAGGGGGCACATGGGGGCCTCAGCAATAGCTCAATATCGGGACCACAGCCCCAATAGCTGCTGAAGCAGTTCTGCCCTGGGCCTCTGTTTAAAGTTTTTCCTCCCAATGCAAAACAATCATCAAAGATCATAAAAATTCATTTAAGGAATATGTATTTAAATGAATTGTGTTTGTGGCTTCCTGCATTCAGTTTCATTTTTACAGCCACCTTGCTACCCCTGGGCATGAGACAAATAAAAGAAACACTACAGACCAAACTCTTTGGGCAGCAGCAACCATCAGCTCTGCTTGGACAAGAGGAACAGGACACCAGACGCTGAAGAGCTCCCAAACGACAAGGACCCTCTATGCCAACAGATTTGCACAAACTAACACGGGTATCTGTAAAGAAAACAAAATAAAGCAAAACAAAAAAGAGTTTATTTCAAAACCCTGAGCTGGGTGCCTGTGCCCTTTGGAGGGAGCTGCCACCTCCTAGAGGAGGCCTCTCCCTGGAAAACATCTCACACAAGGTCACGGACCAGCCTGCGGCCAGCTTGTGGACCACCATCCCCACACGATTCCCTGGCAAGAATCCTGTAGCTGGGGCCGCTGGGGCAGCTCTCCAGCTGCCGATTCCAGTCAGATAGGTCAAAATAGAGATTTAATACCTTTCTTTTAAGGTGGATCACAATTTACCTACCTGCCCAAACAGCAATCAGTTAACAAAGCAACCTGGACTGAGAGTCAGGCTATTGCAAATATATACATATGTATATATGTACACACACACACACACACACATATATATATATATATTTAGACCAGAAACCCTTTTTTTTCTCCCTCCCTCCACCCAGAACAAATCAAACACAAAAGCCTTCTGTTCTGCTGTCACCAATGTAAAAATCCCCTGGATTTTCATTTTATTAACTGAGGTTGAAATAATGGGAATATGTTGATTTGTGCCACAAGGACTCCAAGCCCGTGTGTCACCATTTTCAGTGGTAGCATGCATACTGGGACATTGTTCCTCTCTATTCTCTGTATGGAATTGCTTGTAGAGAGGGAAAATAAAAAAAATAAATAGATAAAAAAGAGAGGAAAAAAAGATATGGGGTAGTCCTCATTAAAATGCTCCCAATATGTTTCTTGACTTGGCAATCAGGTCACTGCAACCAGAGCCTAAAGGGGAGGACGACTCCTGCTTGTGAGTTTTGTGGATCTACCCCAACAGGTAGCTGTGCTAAGAATCAAAGGAAAATAAATTTTCCACTTCAAATATTTGAAGGGTTTGATCCAAAAGTTTTTTTAACTTTTTTTTTTTTTTTTTAATAATATTTATAGAACTGGATTTGAGCTGCTGGGAGGGGTAGGGGGGTAACACTTTGCAGTCCCAAATCTGCAAGTTGCACTTGAAACGCATTGGAGTGCCCGAGTTCAGCTTCCACTACCTGAAAAAAATTTTGCCAGGAGCTGCGAGGGCGGCTTTTAGCTGCAAGAGCTTAACGGCTGCTGGGCTAGAAATGCTGCTTGGGGGATGCAGCCTGCCAGGGGACGGGACTAGCACACAGATTTCCCCCTGCAACCCTCCCCCAGGGAAAGTTAGGTCCCTGCTTAGAAGACAATGGGGAAAGAAAATCTGAGAGCAGCTGTTTGTGCTTGAGGATCCATCTGTTGCCTCATCTAGAGCCTTGACACCCATTTTAAGAGGCAAAACATGGGTGTCTGATGTGCTGACAAAGGCAGCAATCACAAGACGCTGGATTTCCACACGCTTCCAAGTTTGGGCTTGAGCCAAATGAGAAGGCTGGCCTAGCTGGTAGCAGAGTTAGCTGTCTCCAAGGCAGTTATTGCTGACATTGTACTGCAGTCAACGAGCTCAGGTGCTTAACGCAATCAGTTTTTTAATGTGTTTATGGTGCTCTGATAATCCCCCAACAATATTGCTGCCACATTGGACAGACTGGGACAGGGAGCTGGAAAAGAATTTGGACCTCTGTGAATGAGCTGTACATCAAAACGTCATCCTATATTTTCTACTGGCTACATTTTAAAAGCTCTCCGAGAGAAACAGCACTAGAAAAACTCTATTGTGAGTAAATACAGTTTTGAACAAATTGTTCCACAAGCAGAAGAATCAAAGAAACTTGCGTCCCTATCCTGCAGTTTGATTTTTTTGATGTCCCCTAAAAAAAAGGCCAAAAATAGGCCAAAAATAACTGAAGCATTACAGAAAGGTAGGACACAGTTGACAGCTCTCTGTCAACTTTCTCCTCTGATAAAGAAAATGTGGGCAAAGGAATAGAGGAGCCTTAAAGGCACCAGCATGTCTCTCTCTTGCACCCAACTACCTCCATGAAACTTCCACCAGAAGATGATACCCAGACAGACCTCAAGATCATTTGCAGTATAAATTCTCTGCACAGCTCTTGTTTGGATCCCTCTCTGTGGAAGTTGTTTGTGGAGCTGGGGCAGAATTCACGGCACCATCTGGTATTGTGCAATCAAGTGGAGCACAGGGGAACGGAGGAGCTTGGAACCCAAGCAGCTATCAACATTTGCAGCTACCAAGCAGCCTCGCAGCCAGCCAAGCTGTGGTGTCGCCAGCAGGAGTCTGCCCGCTCCAGCTCCACCACCAGCCTCAGTGATTTTGCAGCGTCAGCTGGGAAGGACCTGTTTTTGAGATGGCACTGCTGCTCAGACCGGTGACAGCAAAGTGACAACCTTCTTGCTTCCCACTCACCCTAAGCAGGAGGTGACAGCACCGCTAGCATATCCTCGAGCTGTGTGACTTACCCCTTGGGAAACACCTTGGGAGCCTGTTCAGCACATTTATTTTCCATCAGGTCAGCATCTACTTAGATTCACAAGCTTTTCTGCACAACTTTGCTGACCAAATTAAGATACCTAGTGTAAGTGATGTGAAGAGCTCTCAAGAATCTGCTGCTTGCACTGTGCTCCTATTTTCCATCACCTCCTGCAGTCCAACCTGCTAAAGATGCACAGGGAAATGCAGATCAGTTTTAATCTGCCTAACGTGTAAGGAATCATAGCTTTTAACCTGAGCAACTCCTCTTGCCTCCTCCACACAGCCCACACATCTGCCACAGCTCTCATTAATCCCGATATCTGATGAGCAAGGTACCCCTAAAACAACGCACAGACACCTCACTTCCTTATCGACATTCCCTGACATAGAAACTAGAGTATGCTTAAAGGGAGCCCCAGAACAGTTCCGGGAAGGCAGTAGCTGTGCAAGAGAAGCAAACGCAGAGAAACAGAATACAGAGCAGCATTAATACTCAGATGGATTTTGGAAGCCTTTGGGAATAGAAGTTGAGACATGTGGATGAGGTTGCACCTACATTAAGTCATTGTCAAAATATTTGGAGAAGGACTGGGTCTTTACTAACCAGCACAAGGCACGCGAACTCCCCAAACACAAGCGCTATTCCTGTTCTGGATGATTCCAGACTGACAAAGGATGGAAGAGTTCTTGCTAAACGCCTCTCCTAAGCAATACCATTCAGCAGAGATGATCAGTATCACGAACGCACCTTCTTTTTTATCTCATGTAAAAGTTTAGGCTGCCAGACTGCTCTTCCTCAGCAGCCAGCTATGAGAACTGCTCTACAGCAAGTACGTGCCCTAACATCGTACTATGGTCAGGAAGCTTTTTGACCTACCTACGGGAGCTATGTTATAGCAGCGCTAAGCTATAATTAATGTTTTGTCAAAGTTTCCATTCTATAACGTTGCCCTAGAAGGAGACCGTACGTACACAGAGCTGAGGGTAACTCATGGTTAAACAAATCGCTTGCGGTGTTAAGTGCAGCTGAGGCTTCAAACTGAATACTTAACCACTACTCATCCAAACAAATTCAAGACTTCCCTGCCAGGTATGAGCATTCCCTTATCCTTCTTTGAAGATTTCGTGCAGTACAAACTGCATTATTTTCATAAGAGCAAAGTTTTTCATCTTGCCTTTCCTCAACAGATCTTCTAAGGAAGCAGAAGTCGTCATTCACTCTATTTTTTTTTCTCCAGCATCAGTCATTTAGTTTTTCTGGTTTTACAGCACTCACACTGCACCTAAACATGCTTTTCCCCATGCAGCAATGTTGTTCAGGTTGTCCCCAATCTAGCCCTTTAGATGAGCTCAGTTATGTAACACAGATCAAGTGTGCAAGCACATCTGCCATCAGGCTGAAACATGTATTAAAAACAACAACAAAAGTCCAGTTAGCACCAAAGTCCTTAGTTTTAAGATTTGAAATGGTACTTGTTCGTACTTTTAAAATGAATACCATGCCTGCGCTTGGTTGTACCTCAAAACACACAGACCCTGTTCAGCACCGTCACCAGAGAGGCCATTGCAACTTCCCATATGGCTCAAGCTCAGTGGTTAATGTGTCAAGAGTATTACAGATGTGCAATGGGAACACAAGCAACTACCGGCTTGGTCTCGATGCACCTCAGAAGTTATGAGGAAGATGGGAAGTTGAGAGGGAACTGGCGCGTCTGAGGAACCCGGGCTGTGGAACCCGTGTGTTGGGCACGCAAGGCGAAGCGCTCTTTTGCCAGCAAGGTCTGGGAGCTGGAACAGGAGCTACGACTACGAGGATTATGCGACTGTGCGTACAGCAGTAGCACTGGCAGGACGGCAGCGAGCCTGGCCCGTCTCTCCCACAGCTGCTACAAGCACCAGCCACAGATTAGGCAGAAAGTTGGTGCTCCTCCTGCGCTCACTCCTTCCCTTTCCCCGTTGGCCTGCCTTATGGTTCTGGAAGTGGTTTGGATCTGAATCAGGTCACCACATCTCACACCTTCTCGATACGCAGCAGGAAAACAGCAAGAGTCGTAAGGGAAGGCTGCTCTGTGTGTGTCTCCTATTCCAAACCAGTTCACCTGCTCCTAAATATTTTCTTCTGATCCTCTCCTACCTTGTCACCTTTTCTACCACACTATGCTCTCTTTTTCTTTCTCTCTTTCAGCCTGGCTTCCCCTTCCTCTTCCTTAAAATCTCAACATGGGAAATTTCATGGTGGGGGAGCATGGCTAGATTTACTTAAGAGTCTGTTGCACCGGACTGAAGTTTGCAGAGGCCTTTTTTTGATTCATTAAATTTGGTTCATTCATTTTGATTCATTCATTCGTTGATTCATTAGCTTTTCTGATTCATCAGATGAAATCCTGTATCTGGCTGAGGAAAAACAAGCTTGACCAACAGTCTTTCTCTGTAGAGCAGCTCCAGTGCATTGACGGAGTGCATCTTGAGAGCTTGGGTAGCGACCTTGCTTCAGAGACAACTATCTTAAGCAGAATGGAAAAACTATTACAGGCAGGATTTTTCTCCTAGAACATTCCCCCCCCCTCCCAGTACAAGAAATAAAACTCCTTCCAGGTGTCCATCACAAATTAACCTATTTTCCTTGGGCCAGAACACTGCATGTTATGACATACAGTCGTTTTGACCTTCAGAACAAGGAACAAGGAAGATACAGAAATTCCTTCCCATAACAAATGCATTAACACATATATTCTTTCTGCATACTCTGCCTCCTTCAAACACAGCACACACCACTCACAAATCATTTAAGATGTATGTTTGAGAAGTAATTATTTGGCGGAACAAAAATTTCCTTATGACCTTCAGTATAGACACAAATCACTGGCTGTCAATTTCTGAAATACTCAGGAGACTGGAAACAACATTTTTTTTTTTTTAAGAAATATTTGAACAGGGCATCGAATACGTGAGGAACATTCAGAAGATACTGAAAACACTGAAATACTTGGCATTTTCTAAGGAAAAAAATGCACTCACAGTCCCATAGATTGTCACTGTGTAAAGTGCCAGCTGAAGGCCAGATGACTCCAGATCCTGTTTGTCCCTACTGAGCAAGGGGTCAGTAATTCAACACCAAAGCAGTGCTGAATACCCTTGGCCTAATACACTGAAGTACATTAGCACCTGAATCATTCCTGCAACTTTGGAATTTAATGAGCGCCTCAGCACTTTGCTCCCTTCAGAGCACACCAGGCCATCGGGATCAAACTCCACATCACAGTGTGGGTAAAACCTTAAGAGTGGAAATTAAAAGGTGTGAAGGTATAGGCTGTACACTGCTTTTTACGCCAAGTCACATGTTTTGTAACTCATATGAAAAGAATAAATTGATTGTTAGTTTACTTATCATAAAAAAGGTTCCATCCTACACCACTGAACTCTAATCCTGGAAAAGGCCAGAAATAAACAAAACACCCACAATGCTGTTAAAAGCACTTCGTGTGAATTACTGTCTGACTAATGCCTACAGAAAGAGCTCCCTTAAAAAATCCTTCTCAATGAACTAAATACCGTGTTTCACCTTGCTGCTCTAAGTCAAATGCCCCTTGTGAATTCATACAAATTTACATCGTGGCCACAGAAAGCACGATATGTAAACTTCACCTTTTAAGTTTGTAGTCAGTTTTCACTGTAAACGGTCTACATGCCCCCTTTAAAACAAATGATTGTAAGAAAGTTTTAAAATGCCTTTAAAATTTTTCTATAATAATTTAAACATGCCTAATGTCTATACACCACAAGCATTTTTACTCCAATTTATGTGGCACAAATATCCCAGACAGCTGTGTCTTTCCTCTAGCATAAAATCATGCCCAACTTTTAGCAGGTAGTTTCACTGCTGCTGGTTATATTTCCTTCGACCTGCTTCACTTAAGTGCAGGGTTTGGATTAACACTAGTTTGAAAGAGTATAATATAAAGACATTGTCAAAATTATAAGCACTGACCATCACTGCAAGACTGTAACACAAGCCAGCCTTCTATAACTTGCTTTTCCTATTACATAAGCATTACGGTGATTACTGCTTCTCTCCTGCCCCATAGGAAGAAAACCTCTCTAGGCTGCTTGTAGTTAACCTCTCATCTGAGAAATGAGGATTCATTAACAGATTCAAACACTTGACACGTGTGGAGTTCTCAGGAGTGACAGCAAGGTGCAGGACACAGTTTGCCATTCTGCAGCGTACCACAGAAACGCTCAGGATTAAATGATTAAGCTCAACATCTAAAGAGTATTTCACTACAAGATTTACTGTATACCACAGAAACATTTCAATCGATTATATTCACAGTGACGAGAGGCATGGAAGACTGCTTACATGATCTAACAGTAAAACTATTTTTCTTCCACATCTAATTTGACAGGAGTCATAGGCTGCAGGTTGAATTTTTAGGTTTATTCAGTAGTAGGCAACACATTACTTGATATTTAGCTCCACCTATCGGGCACCTTTACATACCTCTTTCGAGTCACTCTGTTCTAAAGCTCTGACCATGCCTTTTTTCTCCAGAAAATAAAGATGTAAAATTGTGCTGAGAACTGTTTATGAGTTGTGCATTTATATAGCATGTAGATCACTTAAGAGGGGAAGATGAAGAAACCTATATAAAGCTTCATCTTTAAAATGAAAGAAATCAAACTGTTCAGTATCTCTTTATAGAGAATAAACAAAGATGATCTGTTTTTCAAGTCACTCCCAATTGCTGACCTTCTTAAACCAAGATGTAGTACACTATACACTGAGCTTTAAAGATTAATTTTAAAGAGTTACTTAAAAACAATTTTGATAGCTTTCTGAAACAAAAGCTGACTTGCAAGCTACAAACTAACCCAAGAACTCTAGCTGTATTCTAAAACTTACTTGGACCTCATCGAACAATCTGGTATGAAGTAGCAGCTCACTGAAAGCCATTCTAAATTTCATTTGTGCATACTGGACCACAAAATCAAAGCAGAAACATCTATAAAATGTAGATTTTCAGTTCCCTCAAAAGCAAATACTGGTAACACTATAACTAGTTTACTTTCTACAAGCAGAGCACTTCTATTTAGCTTTTGAATACTGGAGATATGCTTCATGAGGAAGTTGGACTATTTTATTTAATTTTCCTGACAAGAGACAGACACTGTAAGGAAACAACACTGAGATGATTTCACCAAAATCTATTTAAGGCCATCATATTTTCAAAGATTTATCTTAATTGAAGTTTTGGAAGAACCATTACATTAAAAATAAAATGATGTTAAGAATCAGGGGCCATAAATTCATGATGTGAAGAAGAGTGGAAAGCAGCAATAGCATTGGGGCAGAGGCCATAGCATAAACTTACTACCACTTTAATGCACAGTGGGAGGAAGCTGGAAGAGGAGCTCAAGAACTACAGGCCTAGATGTAGCGTGTCTTCCTTGGGCACCCCAGAAAGTATAAGACATTCCCAGAAAAGGAAATCCAAACCAAATAATAGTGATGTCTACCTGAATGACTCTTAAAAGAAGACTTTTCCTCTTTAGCTCTCTTACGGGCTTAGGTAACTGCTTGGTACTGGAGCAACTCCACACGCTCACTCCGGCAGCCGCACGAGAGGTGTAGCCCCGGGTAGCGCAAAAAGAGACTGACACAGAAACGTTTTGTGCCTCCTTCTCCAGAGCTCTGCCATGCCTCAAAAAGCCTCATCCTGCACATCTTTAAAGCTGGGAGGCTCCTGGCACAAAACTGAGCAAAATAGATCCGTAAACAATAATATGTGATCAAAACATGGGCTATCTGCAGAACCACTCAATATCAAATGCAAGTACTAAGACAAGGGAAATATTCTCTATTGACTGATATGTTATATTTGTTAGTACAACAAATTAAGTGATTTGTTTTAAAAAAAGACAAAAAAAAAAAGGAGTGATATAAGTCCAACTCTTACCTATATTCTAGGGCTCTTTAGACATTTTTTTTCTTCTTGGAAAAGGATCTTTGCATTAAATTTGGGGGAGGTAGCAAAGGACAGACAACCTCAAGATTTCCAGACACTGGGACAATGACACTGCATCCATGAGAATCGGTCCTCTTCCCAGGCCTACAGAAGCATTAAGGATATCACAGTGCAGGACACATGCTGCGTACCAGGGAAACGACTATGCCTTGGCCGGAGTTACAGATGCATCGCTTCAGGGCACGGCACTACACACGGGGCCACAGAGAGAAACAAATGGGTAAGCACGTCTAGGTGACAGCCGTAGACATGCAGCACAGAGCAAAGTCAGATGTCATTTTGTTAGGAACAAGACAGCGCATGAAACCCCGAGCATTTGGTGCACACAGGAAAAACTCTCAGCAGCACTTAGGTATCACGCGGTGGGATGTGGTTGCAATGAAACTGCAAATGGAACCAAGGGGACACTTCAGCAGTAAGGAAAGAGGCGCACACTCCATGTATGCAGGTGTCTATAAATGTCTTGGAAATAACTTCCAAGTTATTTTGAAGCTCAGAAGCTGGTAGCCAAAGCAGTGCCAGACTGAAGAGCACTGAAAGATTTCCTGTTGGTTCTCCCCCCACACTATGCTACCAGCGCTCAAGGCAAAGGCCTTTCACGCACTCCGGAAGGCCCAGGTACTGAGCGCTGCCTATCCTTCAGCAAGGGGAAAAGGGATTTCAGAAGCTGAGGAAACACTTTTAAGTCTCAGAGTTCCTCAGCCTGTTGGAAACACGGACCCAGCACCCTGAGGAGCAGGGCTGGGAGGAAAGAGCAAGGTAGGAAGAAGAGCATCTTCAAGGGCTGGACTTGGGGAGCAAGGGAGTCTGCAACAGAGCAGGTGTCAACACAACTGCCACAAGTGAAAGCACCACCCGGGCACCTCTGTCCTGCCCTCCTCACGTTTAGCGTGTTCCATACTCAAACTTCCATCATTTAATTCCTTTTAAGCCTCAGATAGAGAATGCCATAGAACAAGCCACTTACCAGTTACGCATAAGATAAAAAGGAAGAGAGATAGAGATGCTATGCTGTTAAATATTTAAATATAGGTTAGGTAGCTGACAAAAAGGTTTCAAATATGATAGTCATTTCTTATCAATTTAATTTTTGACAGAGAAGATAAATCCAGTCCTGATAGATCCATCCTGTTATCTACTCAACTGAGTCACTCTCCTGGTCCTGCTTTATCACTGCAGCATTCAAGGTGAATTATCTGTTATTACTGGCTGTTCTGCATCTCTTTCTAAACATCCAAACATGAATTATTGAAAGTGGTAAGATTTTCTGTAAAATATTAAGGCACGCTAAACAATCTGGGATTAGAGCAAAGATGAAAGAGGAAATACAAGAACTAAACCTGAGACCTAGTGAATAAGTTTCCAAACTCAAGTCTATGCCTGCAGTAAACAGTACACCCCTCACTATTAGTTCATGTGCTTGGGATAGAGCTCTGGGTGTAATAAAATATAAACAAGCTTTACAGACAGATACCACAGTTTCAGCCTAAACAACATGCCCTCCTCCAGACATTCTTTTTAGTGTGACAACAAGACTTGATTAGATAGGTGATTTATGCCAATGGCAAAAATCCATGCTGCAACTGTGAAAAGCAGCATGAGAGAGAGTTGCTGGGGTTCATTCCTCTCCCCACCCTTGACAAGTCTGGACTACACAAAACCAGCTAATGTACTTGTCCAGTATTTCAAGTATCGAAGTTATTACACTTACTGCTCTGAAAAGTAACATGTGATTATAAACCAACTTTAGTCTTACATATTTTGAAACCAGCCTTGGTAATATGGCCCTTAATTTGCTAAGGCACAAATGCATAAGGTAACAACAGAAACTTCACGTGTATCAAAAAACAGGAAAAAAGTCTTGCAAAATGACAAGTACCCAAGACCAGTTCCAGATTTACAAGACAGTGGATGGTATGCTTATGCAGACAACAAATAATAAAACAGAGTGACCTACATTTCCAGGAGAGAGGGAGAGAAATAAAAAAAAAAAAAAAAAAAAAAAAAAACCCACACACTTTTTAAAGCGTGCTGTTTCAATTGGAACTGCTATTTCAACTCGCAACTTTTGACTGCTTCAGGACCAAATTACTCCTGTTACTCAACAGAGGAAGTCCCACTGGACAGGCCTGCTATAATCAGGAGAACTTTGTTATTCCAAGTCATTTGGCAAGAGACAGTTTCTTACAAATGCCAATATTCACCAGCCATAAGCACTGAGAAGAATGAGTAGAATGAGTAACATTGATATAATTTTTGTACCATGAATGTGTTTTACCTGTATTCAGACCGAGAGTGAAATGGTCATAGCATTTCTGCACAATTTTTTCAATCCAAAGACTTGGTAAAGCCATTTGAATGCTGACAGGTGCACATTTTTTTTTTTATATTCAAAGGGGCCTAAAAATAGAATTACTGATGTTGCAGAAGATTAGAAAACATATTAGGAATGTGCAGGGACTATTTTTGGAAAGGTAGTACCATTATTAGGTAGCAGGCCAACTTTAGCTACAGAAGAATGAGTTTAAGCACTATTTTGTATTCTATTTTATCCATTACCAGATTCTCATACTTGGAGGGTGATCATGCAAGTCTCTTAGCAGAGGAATGGATATTTTTTTCTCCCTGCATACATTTATTTGGTTCATAAAGATGTGATGCAGGACAATCTTACCTTTTTCAAATCATATGTGCTTGTGTACTTGTAGTTGAAGACTTTAGACCAAAACCTGAACTTTAGCTCCATGCAGAAATACCACCATGACATTTATAAGACAACAAAATATTTTAATTTAAATATGCCCCATACTATACAACTGTAGAAAATACCAACTAAGCATCCATTGGAACATTAAGAAAAAAATAAAATAAAAAGCAAGCAATACATTGTTGCAATGCTAACAGAAGGTGGCACAAGCCAAGCTGCACAACCAGAAAGACAGGTAAGTTACTGTCTCACAAATCCTTGTTCATAAAAATCAGAAGGGGAACACGTTGTAGCCATCCCACAGCTTCCATGGTTTCTAGTAGTTGCCTGCATTTATTAGGCAGGTATATCAAAATGGAAAAAAAGAAAATCACCTCAGCATTTAATTCTTTTCTTTCTAATCATAAATTAGCACTGCTTTCTCAGCACTGCTAGAAAGCAGAACAGCAGTGACTCAAGTTGCTAATGCAAAACTAATACTTTGATAGGTAATTGAGAAATAGATGGTAAAAGGACAGAGTAGAAATCATCCCAACAATTTAATTGCAAGTAGTAAAACACTAAGTCAAGTAGTAATTTGAAAAACATGAAAGAAAACCTTGAACAGTTTAAAGGCAGTTCTGGTAAACCTCTGAGACTTCTCTCTCCCCCCTTTCCCCAATTTTTTTTGTTGTTGTGGTGAATGTCAGTGTTAAATAAACAGTACACATATCCAAAATATGTCTACATCTTACTAATGCAAAAAACTTTATGCCCTCCACCTCCAAGCACCACGGATCCAGCAACATTGGACTGATCCTGCACCTGCAGGCGTACTGCGCTGCAGCAAGGAGAGCGTGCCACGCGAGCAAGGTTGAAGATGCACACCAAGTGCCAGTGTTTGGTGTGTCCTGCGAACCAAAGCAATCAGAACAAGGCCATTACTGCAGATATTACTAAGTTAAATAATATCCCTTTTCTCCTTCGTCACAGGATATTACCTCACATTTTGCTTAGTATATTGACTGTCTTTTAATAATGCTGCATTTAACACTGCACTACAGCTTGGAATGGCTCTCTTACACATCTTGCTACATTGTTTTTCTTTAAAAAGAGGTGTGAATGTGGGCATCCAAGTCCGTGTTTGCTTCAGATGGCACAAAATGATTTTTTATATTAATTTCAGCTACAAAACTATTTTTTTTTCCAGAATGACTGTGGGAAAACTCAAGTAAGAGAGAAAGAGGCTCTTTATTTCTCAAAACAGGTTGAGAAGCATCAAACATCCCCTTTCTGTAAGTGTAAAGTGGTGTTTTCTCAAAGATAAAGTACCATCTTTACAAGCAAAAAAAAAGAATACTTAAGCTTATTTCAAAGTGAAGATCTCAACTTTAAAAACCAATAAGAAAAAACACTTCTAGGATGTTTCTTCCTCTAAACTTGTATATCATGCGCTCTGTCTTTAGACAGTAAGGTATAAGAAACTCTAAAGCTTTTCCCATGTCTACCATTACCTAGGTATGCATTGTTAGCTGTCATTAAGCATTCTTAAGCACTAGCTTGTTTTGGAAACAAAGCTAGGAAAGCAGATACTTATGGACACACAAAACCATCCGAAAAAGAGATACCAAGTGCAGCTCATAGAACAGCTCACACGAGGAATGAATGAGGGAAAAGGCACTCCATCTCTCTTGGCTGTTCTATGCACTGTTTGCAATTTCTCCAATCACTGTTAAAACATTTGCTTTCAACATTGCAGATCAGATATTGAACAGAGATCATGTTTCTTTCCATTGCCATTCTTTTCACTGAAAAAGTATGTTGCTATGAATATACAATAATACAGCTTTATTTATACATTTAAGAATACTTATTTTTTCCTGAAGGAGAAAGCCAGTTACTGAACAAATGTTACTGAAGGTATAAATTATTTAAATTTAAATAACTTAAAATCAACTTACTCGAATAACTTTGCTATTGCACTTTTTTTTTTTTTTTTTCATATCTTCTCCAGACAAAACCTTATATAAGCATTTAAGAGGTTAAAATTTTAAAAGCACAAGTTACATAGCACCAAAGTAAGGTGCCAGATAAATTGTATGCCTGCTGGAAAAGGAGTGCCAATAAAAACAAATATAAATATATATGTATATACACATCTAGTAATAACTCTGGGATGTTTACATAATAAATACTTTAAACAAACCCCCAGATTTCAAAAAACACGAAGTGCGAAATTTTAGAAAATAATGCAAAGTTGTTTTAGAAGAGCAAGAATACACATGCACAAAATCTATCATAAGAAAGAGTTTTACAGTTCCCATAACCTTAATCTTTAAAACCACCTCTGTTGTCACTACGTACTTCACAAAATGGCTAGTCTATATGTTTGAGGATTTACATGAGACAGAATGAAGAACGCTATCCCCAGTTGCTTTATAATGGAACAGTACCCCCCCAAAATAAGCCCATATCAGTTTCAGTTTTGTCACTTCTCAAAGTGTCTTTTCCTGCCTATCTTCATTCCCAGCAATGTGGGAACACACTCGTAACATCAATCAACAGGCAGCATTAGAAACAAGGAGGAAACTTCCTATATTTTTTTCTGAGCAAACCTTACACTGGAATTTCTCCTACTACAACTGCTGCTGTCACCATCAAATTTGTGACCAGCTATTTCCATAGTAAATGTTTCCCTTGCATACATCTGCTTGTAACCCTTCAAAAACCAGAGCAGTTCAACTTAAATGGGTAGGAGTATAATCTGGTCTTCTTGTCTGAATAATTTTTGGTTTGGGTTTCTTTGCTTCTTCTTCCATGTCATTTTCTTGGTCACTCTCACAGACGTGGACAACAACACTCGGAGTAGTGTCGGTTGCAGCATGTAGTTCATACTTTTCTCCTGAAAGTTAAAAATTAGCAAAACAAGTTAAAAATGACCCATCTTATAGAAAAATATAAAAGAAATCACTGAAAGGAAAAGAGTAACATACTTTAGGTAGTAAATTAACAACAAAAGCCTGATGCCACAGTGCATTAGAGGGCAATGCAGCCAGGTGCATTGCCAACAGTCATGTCTACCATCTGGAGCCACCTAGGTTCTGCTTTCAAAGCTACATAGCTCAACTGCTTTCTTACATGCAAACTTAAGTTACCCTAAGGACTTAAGCAAGTGGTCGACCTTGGCAGTCATTAGCCTTCATGGAGAGATTTTGTTATATTAAACATAACTGTAGTATTAAAGCACACTTCTGGATGCACTAGCCACTCACGGTACTATGGAAATTTCATTTTCCTGAATGATGACCTGAAACTACAAGATAGTTTGTGGAGCTCACAGAAGCCTCACAAAGCTCTCAATATTAAGAAAGCTAAATACATTTTTCCCCTATCTCGCACATGAGTGCTCTGACACTGGTCAGGCATTCTGGTGAGCAACAGGAGGCTTCATGTATGTGTAATGCAAAACATCCAGGTATAATGTGGTCAGCAAGGAGAAGTGTTATGAATGAACTTGCTTGACTATTGGTTTGACATCTGCCTTCCCCATAATATAAAAAATTGCTTTTAAATCTTATTAGGCTTTATATCATTTTAATCTTATGCTAGACAAGTTTTCTTATAGTCTTCATAAAAAGTATAAACCATTGTGCTAAGAGCAACTCTGCTTGCTACCAGCTCTACTTATTTCTTGTTCTAACCTAACAGACAAGTCCTTTATAGGACTTAATGTCCAGAATACATTAATGGGTAAAGGGATCACAGATATGTCAGTGAGCTTTTCAGAATACCCTTCAATAAGATAACTTGCAGGAAATAAATGAACAGTTTTTACTGCTTACTAACATTTTAATACTGATTTGAAAACACATGCTTTCATTACAAGTTTTAACAAAGCCAAAAAGATTTAAGAGAAAAGCTTGTAGTGAGGGAAGTAGCAGCCACTGGGCAAACCCTCAACTTCGATAAACAGAGTTACACCTTGTTGATCTTATTTGTCTCCTGTGCTTCAGGAAAAACTAGTTTTATTTTAACAAGAATATTCTTATTGGACTTCTATTTCAAAAACTTATTACAGGAAAACAAAATCTTTGATAAAAACTTCTGATATGTCAGGGTTATTCTTGACAGATGGTTTCAAATAATATAGTTTTGGATAAACAAATGATTCCCAGTATCATTTTGCACTTACATTACATTTTTACTGTAAATTGTTCGTTCTTGCTGCTAGTTTTTAAGCAATAAAATTCACACACTATTTAAAATATGACATTTATTTAAAAATTCACAGTAACCTCCCCCAATTTTTACCCTGACACAAGCATAGATTCTTGCCCTGCCACAGGCTGCATGAGGTTTAATGCCACAGAGGCTGAAGCTGGTAGCTTCCCTCCTGCTCATGCTACTGTCTCAGATGAAAGATGTAATTCTAGTTGCAAAGCTGCACAGCTGTTAACTGCTTTATCGTCCTCAATAGAAACGAGATTTTCTTATCCCTGACAAAATGGGCAGCTACATAACTGCCTGTTCACTTCTAGAAAGCTACATTATTGTGGTCTGGGCCTGCCCAAATGCGTGTTTTGCTATGAGGCAAGATACAGGGTGAAAAAACAAAATCAAACCCATGAAACAGCAAGCCAACTGATACTGTGAAGCTATAGACATAACTGACAATATGATTTCATTTGAAAAAAATCTAGAAACTGTGAAAGTTTAGGAGCTATATTACTCAAGGAAAATTTTAGTCTTTTAATCCTTACCTGGCCCTAACTTGGAGATAGCATATAAAAGGTCATAGTTTATAACTGGAGTAGCATCTTCTACTTGCTTCCAGCCAACAGGTGGAGAAGCAGGAGGTGAAATCAAAAACTGTTTGTCTGGATTTGGAGGGGCTAAATGTGAGCTTCCAATGTGCAAAGTCTGAAAAAAGCACACACACAAAGAAGAAAGTCATTTCATTATGATCAGTGAATCCATCATTCATGAGGAATTCTAATGTTTGGATACACGTTATGCTGTAACAGGCACTCAAGGTGGCAGCACACAACAATTTTACTAGAGAGCCTGTATGAAAGACCCAGTGTATAAAATACATCCAAGCCTCCACATTCATAACTCTCAAGAAACATGCAGTGAAGTTTGTATATCTGCATCTTCTCATTACTGAGTTTTTACAGAGATTTCACCAGATATCATCTCTCCTCAAAATAATGAAGTAGGAAGATGCTGGATACAGGCTTCAAAGCTTAACAACAAAGGACTTTGAAACTTGTTACCACAAGTAGGTAGGAATTCTAGATGGTATATAAACACACTGGCTCCTTCAGGACTGTCCCCTAGGGACAGCTGAAACAGACACACAGATTAATCTTCCCATTAAATTTGTAGAAGAAAGTGTTCAGCAGCCAGTAAAGAGCACCCACAGTAATAGAACTTAAATTTGTTTCAGGCCTGTAGCGGGCAGCAGCTCTAGAGCTGCATCGATGGCACACTGCAGGTCTGAATGTGTGCTACAGAAACGATCTGCAGTATTCAGTGTAGGACCAATGCGTACAAACTCCTGAGCACTTTAGTTCTACACTTGAATCCTCAGATCTCACTTGAGTCCCCCCACCTTTTGTTTTGTTTTCTTGTATTGTTGACAAAACACACTTTCTTCCCCTCACCACATCAAGCTGCCTTTGATTGGGCTGCTTACCATCATCTACTCCCTTTCCTCAAGTATCTCTAAGCAATAAAGAGGTTTTGCATAAGTGCAAAATACGTAACACAGCCTTCAAACACTCCTAGCTTTGGAGCAACTTGACATTCATAAGCAGACTGAAAAATTCACAGCCTTCATTAGTATGCCTGAAGACCTGTGGAAGCTTACTGCTAAGTGTGTTAAGCCTTGCAAAGAGTCACATGAACACCCACCTGAGCGAAATACAGTTTTATTTCCTTCCCAAGGAACTCTGTCTTGTGCAATTGGATTCTAGCATCTGCTGCTGATAAAGGGCTACTGAAGTTTATTCGCACTCTTTTGAAACTCTTAAAATACTGAAAGGTGATATCTCTGTCGTATGCTCTAAACAGCGATTCGAATTTGGCCTGAAAAGACAAGACCAAACAAGAAAGTGAATATGCTAGGTTCCATATTTTCTCTAAAGAAATACTGAGGTAAATTGCAGTTATTACTAATGACATACTACTGTTTTTTATTATTGGTTTATAGATATCGGCTGGTTTTGTCTTCTTATTTTCTAATATATCATTTGCTTTCTGCATAGTATCCTTTTTCTTGTTTATTTAAGAAAATAGCTTATCAACAAAAAGTGTTGAGTGAGATTTCTGATATAGTGGCACTATAAAAATAACAGTATTGGCAAGATACTGAAGAATACTTGTTTTATAAATAAAACTAATATCCGAAGACCTTACACAATGGCACAGCAGACAGATTTTTAAGTGTGCAAATATCAAGGTAATCAACATTGAGCTGTTTTAATACAGAAAACAGAAAAAAAAATGCATCCTAATGTAGTTTTCCTCATCAAGTCAGAGTCAGCATCCATAATAAAGTTCCTAATCATTGCCTTTTCTAATATCTGCTGTTTTCACTTAGGAAAATGTACCCGAAGACACACTACTACTGAACTCTAATTGAACAGCCTCTTCTATTTCTGGATCCAAATTCTAAAAAATTCTCTCACCATCTTTTTCTGGAAAGTCCTGAGCACGAATCATATAGATCCTGAAGGGCCTTGGACATATTTTCTACTTTTTATTCTGTAGTAAGAGTAGGAACTGGGGCAAAACCGCACACCTTTATAGACTTATGGATGAGTTATTTAATTGTCTTAACTGAGTGAAAGTATTACAGAATATTTATCAACAGCTGGGGCCTCATTCAGCACTCCAAAGGCATCCATGAAAACTGGACTTCTTTTGGTACTATAAAGATTGCTTCCATTCTTACTTCAGGATGCCAAACTAAAGGAAGAGAAAGCAGCAAAAAGTTCTGAACATAGCATGCTCTTGTAAAGCCTTTCTGGCTACATTAAGAATACAGTACTCAGTCACCAGCAGTAATCAGCCACCAGCCCTACTTCAGCAATGGGGACAGATCATGCACAATTGTATTTTATGTGTTTTCTCTCATAAAAGCCTATTAAAAGTTAAACAGGCAGCACAGTTTTACGTATTTCTGGCCTTTTTATGTATTTCTGGCCTTTTTTAATATATACACTTATATTTCGGATTACTAGAAAAAAAAGAATGCAATATTTACATCAAAAATTCATTTTCCTTTCTGCAGCTATGTACGTAACCACTATGTTTCAAAACTACTTTAAAATCCTTGTTGTCCTGATTCTTAAGCCACTCTTAAGCTTCTTCAAAATGAGAACTGAGACAAAAACAGAACTGTCAGCACAGAAAGTCCTTGTTTGTTAAGCTTCCTGTACTGGAAAGTGACCTGAATGCAAGCATGAAAACTGAGCCTGAATTTCCAAGATCTCAGTCACATGCTAGCTAGGGGAAGAGAAAAGAAAAAGGTGAGCTCTGTTTCAAAGTTTGTGCTCTATTTTAAATTCAGAGATCAGCTGCAAGATCCATGCAATACATATAGTTTTTCAAAGCATATGTGAATTATATAGGTCACATATCAAGCTAGCAATATAAAACAATTATATGTTATTTTGTCCTTCAAGTATCTTAGTAGTCAGCAATTCATTGCATCTGTACTGTGTTACTTAACTTACTAGAATTCCTATAATGTAAGTATAAATCAGAGAAGAGTTATAAACAATAACAGTGCCAGCTGCCCCCCAAAGCCCGAAAAGTAGCGTACTATAAATTACACAGATCTTATCACCAAAATTGTAATCTCAACATCACTGAAAGCATGTATGAAGTGAATAATATGCTCCACAGGCAACAAAGACTATTTGGAGGTGAATTTCTGATCCTTTTCAAATAGACACAGCTTAAAATCTGACAATTTCCAGAGCACAAGTCACTCACAACAGAGCATACCACTGCAGACTTGTCACACACAAGACCCTTCCAAACGGAAAGCTTCTTACCAGTCAAAAAGCTCATAAGCTACACTCTATTATAAGCAGTTTTAGCACTGCAGCTCCAGTACAACAATTCACTCAAATGAAATCCCAAACCCAGAGCATACCCTTGTTTCTGCTTGATTGAAGACATCACTGTCAGCCACACAGGCAATCAGAGAACTGAAACTGTAGTTGAAGTTTCTAAAATGCATGCTGTGCTTCTCCACAGGAACACTTGCACTCTGGCAAAACCCAGTTACTTTTAAGGAAGCCGCCAGTGCTGCAGAC
>VZSV01000053.1:3714176-3744443 GCA_013398735.1 Nothocercus julius
TTTCAGAACATCCAGTGTGCGAGAGAGGATTGCTGAGGGAGCCGGGCACGCTCGGAGGCAGGAACGCGCGGAGAGCTCCGGCTGGCACGGGCTGACGTCAGCACGTTAGTCAGCTTCCCTATGCTAATTGCCGCGCTGCGGAGGATGGAAAAAACAGCTGAGGGCTGCACGGCAGCTGCTTTATCGAGCCCTCGCGCAGCATAGTTTCCACTGGTAGTAATTCCATTCAGCGCACAGACAACATGCTCTTCACTGGAATGGTACAGCCCATCTTAAGATGGAAAATGTTACTTGCTACAGGACCAAAGTCTCCAGCACTACACTGCAATTAGCCAGGAGGAAAATTTCAAGGCTTTGGAACGGAAACCAAATCCCTCAGGTCAACAGCTCTCGTTAACTTTTCGGAAAATTACAAGAGCACTGAAGTTTTAGAGATTAGGAGGAATTGATTTTGGAAAAAAAGACCTTTTCCTTTGCGGGGAGAATTCATTTCCAATTCGTTTGCTTCAATCTGGCTTTATGGACTACTTCCTGCTCTCACATTTTCCGAAGCTCAGCCTGAGCCCTGTAACCTCACTTTGGGGGCAGGTGGAGCTTCTGCAGCAATCTGCTGGCAAGGGTTTCAGGGACAACCTGGATTCCTGCAGTGATGAAGGATAAAAATCCATGTTTATGACTTCTTTGGATATATGGATTTGTATCATGGTTTCAGAATATTTCCCCTAAAACAGCAGAGGATACAGATTTCATTTTTTGTTTAAAAGACACATTACCAGTTTAAAATAATTTGTTAATCTTATGCTTAAGTTTTTACAAGCTGTTTTAAAGTGTCCTATGCAGCTTTAGATCCAAATGTATAACAGTCAAAACTGTACGTGCATTTTAGCAAATTTTACTATAAAATGGGGCTGCAGCATCACAGAATCACTGACTTTTATGAAATAAAATTTTTAATTTATGACTGTTTGCAAGTATTTCATAAACATGTAACTAAGGATAACTAGTCATGTGAACAGTCTCCTTGATTTCCATGGGCTCTACTTATTCACTTCTGGTTCAAGATGTTTACTGTGCCACAGAGAGAGAGAAAAAAAAAAAATCACTATTTACTAGTCAATTCTCAATTAATGCAAAGTTACCTTAGTGGGAAAAACTACTCCAGCCTACTTTGTAGCACCTTTCAGCCAATCCTGAAAAATAAACTCATCGCAGGAAGACAGAAATGCTTCAGAAGGATGTTAACAACTGACGGAGATGCCGTCAGTGAGACTAAAGTCAGATTCTAAAAGAGCATGACAGAAACCAGGTCTCTGATACTCCTGGAGTGAGTGCCTGCAGGACAGGGTAGGAAGAGCAAGCAGAAAGAGGAGCCCCTTTCCTCCCTCAGCTCACAGGGAGGAATGAAACAGTGCCCTTCCTGCCAGTCAGTGCTTCAAGATTCAGACAAGGCACACGCAGAGTAGGAGCAGCTCTGAACTGCCAGCTCCCTACCTGCATCCAGGAAGGGACACTTGAGCACCAGATCCATAAACAGCCATTACACTAAGCAGTAAAGCACCTGAGCTGCCATAGAAAGTCATGCAGAGTATGTCTTGAATCCTGTACCTGCCCCAAAATTAACTTGTCAGGTGTCTTAAAAACTTCGGAAGTGGAAGCACCCAGTGTGACTCTAAAGGACCGTGGTCAAGACGCTCATCTGGAAAACACGGCCATGAATCACTTGCACATTAAGTTGAAACTGAAGAGAGGTTTTCCACCTCCTAGGTGAATGCTATCGCTCCTGATAAGAAAGTAAAGGTCCTCCCTTTGCCTGCTACTGAGTCAGCATCACTTGGCATACTCTGAGGCTCCCGCTCCCCAGGTGATAGGCAGAAAGAACATTTCATTTGTGGAGTGTCACAAGGCCTAAGCGTGGCAGCTTTTGAGCTAGTCAGAGTGAAGCCTTGGGCAACCTAGCTGGAGATCTTTATATAGTTGAGCTTGACAGAGCTTCCTAGCAGCCCAGTGATTGTAAAGATCTTCAATACACCAAACTTAGACTTCAGAGATTAAAGCGGAATGAGCAGACTCTAGGTATGAACATCCCTTTGTAACTCTACAACTTCTTTAGATCCAAATCCCATTAGGTGCAAGGCATTAAAAACGCTTCTGATTGCTATCCTCTCAGCCATCTATTCCTGAGGCTAAGGGCTGAGGAAAATGACTTTACAAGTCTTACTGCTGCAATCTTTACATTTAACTTTGACTCTAACTTGCTGCATTAGTTGTAAACAAACCATCTGTGAAGTCTACATCTCACACCTACATTTAATCGTTAAGATCAAATAAAAGGAAAACTTTACCCTCTGTCCCCCTCCTCTTGACCATGTTCAGTCAGGGCTCCCATTTCACGTACTGAATTGCCAATCCACGTGGTAGCCCAACACTGAGAACCTCGAGCTCTATTTTAGAAGCCAACAGTCGAAGTTACAAAACACATTACAAAAGCCTGACAGTGTCGCAATGTTTTTTTTGTGGCGTCCACATCTTAACGCGTTTATCAGCCACATGCTAATGAACCATCTGGAAAGAACTGCAAGACTACCCCAAGTCCAGGACCTGTCATTCTGAAACTACCAGAGCACCATACTGGTGCCTCCTGCCTCATCTTTTTGAGCACTTACTGCCTCTATCTTCTCTTTTGGGACCCCATGACTGTAACGCAGAAAACCAACTTCAGGGCAAGTTACTACTTAAAGCCACTTTCTGTCAGGCAGGTGCCTGACAGCAAATAATACAAACCTCACCACTGCAACAGGATCCTGGTCAGAGAATCAGGAATGCCAAATGTATGAGAAGAGTTTCAAGCAACAACCTGGACAGCCCTGTCTTCCCAGAGTTTTCCCTTTCCAGTGCAGGGGTACAGCTTCTGGACATTAAGTTTTACAAGTTGTCTGTGGTTTCCACTTATTTTTTTTAAACAGGCAGTAGGTCTCACTGAGACTCACTGAAGACCATAACATCAATAGCCCCTGGCAGATGCTCCACTGGTAGCAGTTCTCAGGCAAAGAAGAATAGCAGATAGTGAGTTTGGGGTTGCTTTCTAGGGAGCGAGGAGAAGCAAGGTTTCCAAATAGGCACGTGGAACAGTGAGAACATAAAAATCAAAGGTCATAAATAACTCTAATTTAATCTCCACATGCAGTAGAGTAGACAAGGGAAGGAAGGAAGAGAAAACAAGACCATGCAAGATAGAGGTAGAACAATAGGCACAGATTAAGCAAGTCACAAAAAAGACTGTTCCTTGTGGGTATCTATGTTAGCAAAGCTAAGGATCCCAGGGAGAAAACTAACATAGCATGAGAAAAAAAGGTGTTGTCAGTTCTGTAAGAAACAAACTCATCACCTTAACAGACCCCAGATCAGAAGAACATAGTCCATTCCTTTCTGTCATCACTGGCAGACCTTTACAAATACCCATGGAGGATGTTATTTATGCCGTCCCTCTACTCCCACAGCATATGCTTGATCATTTCTTGCCATCAACAGTTTCCATCCCCATCTTCATGCTAATTATCCTACCTTAACTCTTACGACATGGATAAAAATCTTCAAATAACCTAGAATGGATGATTGTACTTACTGGCTTATTATTCCTAGTGGTTGGGAAAGGAGAGGGAGGGAGGACAGTTAGGTCTGAAAGTTGAGTTCATAACTATCTGTGCATGTCTTGGGTCAGTTACTGAATTTAAGCGACCTTCTGAACTCCATGTCAATGCAAGAACAGCAATGTTATATTCATATCTGACAGAAGCTCTGAGGGAGAGAAAGTGAAAAGGTAATGAGTATTCCTTTCCAGAACTTAATACTAAGTAAGAGCTCAGTTTGAACATGCAAAAACCCTCCCAGTTTAGACTTACTGAAAAAGTAAGAAACCGTAATGTGCACTGCAGTAACAAACACTCACTCTTGACAGTGAATTTTTCCTCAACGGTCTTTAAGGGTGCTCTGCAAATTGGCACCGTAGTCAGTGACCTTTAACATCTCTGAAAAGCCTTCTTGCCCTTAAGATTCAAAAGGTGGGTTGCTTTTAGGGGAGGTTGGGATTGTTTTGTTTACTTGGTAAGAAGTCACCTCATTGTCAACTGGCTCACTCAAAAATGACTTGCCCCAAAATGTCTGTATGGAATTCTTAACCTCATTTAACTCCTCTAAAATAAGGAAATAAAGACGGAAGAAAAGTGACCAAGAGTATTTTTCAGTGTCTGACACTGAAAGGGAATCTGGATACGATTTCTTTTGGCAGGTCTGACAAGATTTGTTGTGAAGTAAAAGCAACTGGCAGACCAACTGTGCTTCCATATATTCTTTTCTTCAAAAAAATCTTTCCATTAAACTGAGTACTGGGAGACTCTGATCTCCGGTCCAGAACACCAAGATGGCTGCACACCTACTGCTGCAGACACGCAACAGTGCAGCCCTTCACCTATCCATACATTCACCTATCTGTACGTTTTCTCCCACGCCAGGCAAGGCCATATCAGAAACACAAGCACAATATGAGTGTAAAGGGCCAGAAGCATCACACAACTGAAAGGGGTAATGAAGTCTCCTTGGTTTAGTGGCTATGAAAAACCTTAAGTTCTTTAAAAAACTGCATATGTATGACTAAAATATAAATTTATATGTAAGATTTGCAGAGAGAAAGCTACAAGAAAAGTGTATATACTTAGTAATTAGCAAAACAAATCAACAGCAAAAATATCTAAAAAATGAAAGAAGAGTCTTTTTAACAAGGGAGTAAACTGCATAAAGGACATTTCCAACTGCATTTACAGGAATCGTACAAAACATCAATACAAGCAGACAAACTGGTTTTCCAAATCATGCAGAGCAACACGCAGTATACTGAGTAAGGTAACACCCACATGATTACAAAATGGAAAAGGGGAGTTTAAATGTATTTAAGGCTGTCATCATCAACTCCTTTCATTAGCTTTGTTTGTAGAATGGAATGGAAAACACCTGACCATTCACCATTTCAGATGCATGCGTGTATTATAGCCACTAAATTTCTAACTGGAGCAGGAGGAGGAGGAGGAGAAGAGAAAGAGAGAGAAGAAAGAAAAATTTCTTCGAATTTTAACAAAACTTCAGCATCCCATTCAATATGATAGTGAGGTACACAAGAAAGGCTAATTTAAGTGTACTACACCAAGTTATATCAAGCACTATATGTGAGTGTCTTGAGAAAAAGGTTGACTGCTGTGAACTACTAAACAGTATTAAAAGCAACTTTACAAAAAAAAAAAAAACACACTTGTCACAGAAATATTCATCAGTGCCTTAGTTCAGCGCACTTATCACTAACATACTTTTAGATGTTGTAGTTACTTTTTGGAGAAGGAGGAAGGATAGCTTGAGCACACGAAGAGTCAAGGGCAAACATCCAGAGTGTGGGATCACCTATGTTTTAGACTTTTGGCTGTTCCATGAAACCTTTTTTTTCTTTCCCATGACAAAACACAGCAGGAGAATCACAGCAGCAATTTTCTAGGCAAAACACGTCAAGCGCGCAGAACTACGTAACCATGCAGAACTACGAAGATTCTGCATGATTACTAAGTTGGTACACGTGCTTAAAACCACAAGGCATACCTTTATAAAGTTATATAAGGCAAATTAAAAAAGTTTTCAAAACAAACAAAATAATCACCAGTAACCCAACACCTATTTTTCTCTCATATTTCTGCTTAACTTATAATATCTGCAGGTAAAATGAAATATTAAGTAATAAATGAACATTATGAAACATCAAGTCTCTCCAGAATAAGTGGACCTGGGGCAGGGATGATGAAAAAGGGAGGAAGAAAGCATGCAAGAAACTTCTCCCATCCCAAAGAACCCCTCAGAGTGATGCAGTTGGGTTTCCAATAATCTAAATGACCTTTATGAAGATAAGCTGCCTGTTCAAAGTGGATGAAAATACCTGGAAAGCACTTTCCAGCAATACTATAGTTTGATGCAAGGGTTGGGGGCGGGGGGGTGCAGAAAAAAGCAGTAACAAAAACGCAGACAAAGAACAAGAGCCAAAGACCACACTGACAGTCTTTCACCAGGAAAAATGTTAACTAAAAACTGTTCCCATGGCCAAGAGTTGCCTTGTTGGCTTTTATTGGCGGGGGGAGAGAAAAAGGAGATGGAGACAATTGTACAGTCTTAAACTCATCATGGAAATGGGGCACATGCCATACTAGACATGCTAACTATGGAAAGGGAAGGGCAGGAAATCCTTGAACAACCCTCTCCCCTTTTTAACTTAAACTTGTGGAAGGCTTACAGATATCTACATAAATCCTGTCTTCAGAGTAGAGATTTTTTTTTAATAAATTAAAAATCTCCAAAGTTCTTCTATATTTATGTTATCAACTAAAAAGGAACATGGGGGTTTAAAATCAAAATGCTTTATGAAGCCATTTTCCTGCAAAATAAACAAACAGCATCTGTCAACTATTTGCAGAAGAATTGAAGGAAGTTATTTATAAAAATACCCCCACACACACCCTCAAGCTAAAGTTATATCTCTTCTTAAGCACTGCATAACTGTGAAGTAAAGGAAATGTAAGGTATTCTTTCAATTGCTACAATTGGGAAAAATCAGCAGCAGTCCATCTTTTTCAAGGTTATTTCAGTATTAGTGTGGCAGAGGAAGAAAGAAAAAAAGAAAAAAAAAAAAAAAAAAAAAGCTAGACACCATTCATTTAACTGATAGGTGGACTGGCAAGCCAAAGCAATTTAAGAAAGAAAGAAGGTGGAGGCTAAACACATCAACAAAACAGCCCCTCAGTTAATTATTTCTCAAATGAGGGGGCACCTTCTGAAGATGAAGAACACTCTGTTTTGCAGAGAGGCAACAGCTGTAAAGCTATTTATAAGCTAGATTCAGCAGAGAGGGAGGTCAGGGGATAGGGCACATGCTTGGAGTGGGATTCATGCATTCTTCGGGCATGTCAGTCATGCTGTGACACTTAGCACAGCTGGAGCGCAGCACTGGCACTGCCTCTGCACATCACCCCAACAAGCGGCTGGGCACTGGGGAAATCTGCGTGCTGGCCTTGCACACCCACCTCAAAGACACTGTATTTCAAGGAAATGGGCCATCAGTGCTGCGGATAACATTTAAGTTTTGATTATGCAGAATCAGAAGCAATAAGGAACAGAAGTTCTTGAATGAAGATGATTGAGCCACGACTGCTTACAACACAGCAAGAATGGAAGGAGGCAGTGTAAAAGGAAGAGACGAGAAGTGAGTTCTCCAAAAACCTCATGGTAGTAGTAAGGGACCCAGAAGGCCACCACAGTCCCATGCCACGATCCAGAGTGTCTTACTCAAACCCTATAAAAATGAAGCCTGGGAGCTTCACAACACTCAGCTGTTTTGGCAGGCAGAGCATACCTGTAAAATTCCTGCCTTCCATCCTTCAGCAAAAAAAAAAAAAAAAACGCCAAGAGAACCTAAATTTGATTTATAATTAAAAAAAATAATTTGGAATCTATTTTGATATGTACTCTTTTAAATATAATTATGAAGACATGATATATTTTCTAGAACACAAGTTTTTAAAAAGTGAATTGAGGCAAGTGAGTAGAATTATGATCCAGATTCAAATAATCAAAGGCTACTTCTTTTTTTTTTTTTTTTTGGTAGTACAATACTTTAGTTACAGCAAAAGTTTCACCCAATCCGTTTAAGCACTGTTTGAGAAACAAAATAATTACTTAGTCTGTGGCTTTATGAAGCACACACCATTACAACAGGATAAAAAGGTAAGTGGCATTTCTGGTTGAATATATCCATATATCCATATGAATCTACCATATCCATTGAAGTGTCTCTGGAAAGACCAAACAACCAAGACATTCCTCTCATGTGTTTTTCATTATACATTTTAGATAACGAAGTATAGATCGTAAGAGGTCAAGACTGAGGAGAACAAGCAGGAGTAATACATATATGGTACCTTTCCTTGATTCCCTAGTCAAAGCCTAAAACAAGTTACCTTTGTAAAGCACAAGGGATTGCATAGCGAAATTTCAGATATATCAAGAAACATAACTACAGAAACATAACTACTTTTTTTCTTTGACCAACAAAGCTTGAATAGGGTTTTCAAAACCACTTTGGCACAGTCAGATAGTACTGCAGTGGTTTCAGGGCCTCACCTTTACTTCTGTTATGAACAGGGACCTCTTGCATGGTTAGACAAAGTCCTCCAAACCTCTTGACTGCAAGAAAGCTCAGAAGCCAGCCATCATTTCTGATGACTTTGTAGCATCACGTCACCAGCCTTGGTTTTGGTATGGCTTGCACCATTATCCCTATTGCTCCGTTTCAGGGTGTAAAACGGCTTACAATGCCTTAAATGAAAATGGTGGAAATTTAACTGTGGAAAACAAAACCCAGTCATTCCTGTATGATTCCACTAGAGCAGAATTCGAGCTTCTAAGCTGCAGTGAATCTTTCATGATCATATTTGGGAAATCAATCTGTTATGCCTAGTGAGACAAAACAGTCATAACTAAGGATAGATACAACAGAGTCTCTCATCAGTTCCACCTATATTTCCTTACTAGAAGTGCTTGAAATTCTGCAAGGTAGAGTGTCTCTAAAACAGATGCATCCTCCCCAAGGCTAATGAAAGTAAAATAAAATAAATAATAAAAAGGCAGCTTGGGACAGTTTTGCAAGCTGCGTTTCATTTACTCCTCAACCTCACAACATCATGTCAAGATGCAACTTTTAACTCAGAACAGCGGTCTTGGGAGTTGCTTTTCCCCAGAGCTGTTTCTCAAGACTACTCTGGTGGACTTTTGAGAATTTGAGTATAGTCTTACATGCAGAGATAATACACAGGTGTCATTAAGCAGACTACTCCCCCTCACAGATGGGTTACAGATGATTTGGAACCTTTGGGAGCTATTATTACTCTTCACTGACATTTGTTAAAGCAGCATAGTGAGTTGCCTGCAGCCTGATTACTTTACATAAATGTTGTAATGTTTTACTTTCTTTAAAGATAATGATTTGGAAGAGTCAAACCATATTTCTTCAAGAAATACCCACAAACTGTAAGACAACTTTGTTTACTGCTTAATAATTCTTTGATGTTCCAACTCTACTTTTCCCCTCCATTTAAAAATTTCACCTATTAAAGATGTGCAAACTGCAACACAACCTGGCTCCAGTGAATGTCACATACCAAACTGCTTCTTTTGGTCGTTGCCTGCATCTATTGCTATTCCTTCAAAACCAAAATGGAATTAAAAATATTGTAAGAGTCAGAAACTACAGCTTTTGTCCTTTCAGCAGAAATCCATAATATCAAGGGATCCAAAATATTTACCCAAGTATTGTTTCACCTATGGATGTTAGTGAGGCTTCTACGAAGCTAAGTGTTGCTGCTTGTGAACACATAGAAACTTCCTTCTCCGTAATTACTCCACAGAGCATGAAGGAGCATGAAGAGAGGGGAAAAAAAAAAGGGGGGGGGGGAAATCAACAACAACAACAACAACAAACACTAACAGTTTTTAAAACACTTTTTCCATAAGCATTGCCAAGAATTAAAGTAACTGTTTTTCCTGAACAGTCTTTTACAAGATTTCTTTTCTTTTAAATAGAAGCTTAAAATACATGAATTGTTGTTACACTTGTATTATGTGGGTTACAAGCATCTAAGCTGAATATAAAGAGTTGTGCTTTGTCACAGAAGGGCTATTTACAGATTGAATGCATGACAGTTTTCCGGTCAACCATCAGAAAAATACCTACTGTGTGTGCTTATTCCTTCCTTGGAAAAATCCATGACTTACACTTACATTTCCAAGCATTAAACACTAAATTCCTGTTCACTGATTGGTAATATTAAACAAGTAACTTGGAAATTCCGCTACAGAATATTTGAGTAACTGGCTAGACGCATTTAATAAACTCTTAATATAGCAAATATAAGTCAATATTCCAATATTTAAAAATCTTTCTTCAACACTATTCCTACCCTGGCAAAGAACTCAAGCAATCCATAGTAAATGTATCTGCAATTTTCTCTCATTCAAGATTCCAAGGTATCTTGGAAGGAAATAAGTGCTTTTCATTAAGCATATATACTGGCAATCACCTTTCTAATCATATTAAAAATATCATTTCACTCAAAAATGATTTCTAGGTACTAAAAGCTGGCATTCATAAGTTTGCAGATTTGCAGCAATTGAATAGAAAAGGATTTTTTTTTTTTTTTTTTTTTTTCCCCCCCCACTTAAGGAAAAAGGTATCTTCAAATGCCAGGAATACTTCAGAAGAGATGAACAACTTTTGCCAAATTTGTTTGGTATAGAAAAAAATGTTTTTAAATTAATAAAAGACAAAACCAGAAGAAGTAAATGAGACTTGCATAGCATTCCGTCAGTCCATATGGCCAGATTATGCAAACAGAAGCTATTCAAACGCTGTAACACTCATGCAACACCGGCGTCTTAAATTAATCATCGATAAACCTCTTAAGAGGATAAGAGAACCTTCTGCAGGGAAATCTCCAAGCCACCCCTGTGCTTTGTTCAATAAGAGGCATTTTGAAAGGCATTAACATCAACTGAGCAACCTTGATGCTCACTTGTCACCAATTTCACAGTCTGAAAGCCTGATCAGCACTTGAACTGCAGCCTGCTCATTTAGACCTGCAAGCTTGGAGCCATCTAGGCTAAAGCAGCTGGTGTCTTTGGGCGAGAAAAAAAACAAAAACAACAGCAAAAACAAACAAACAAACAAAAACAAAGAAAAAAAAAAAAAAAAAAAAAAAAAAAAAAAAAAAAAAACACACCACACCACCACACACACAGGAACCCAGTGAATATTAACATTTATGGCTGCTGTGCCCTCAGGAAGAAGGCAAGAAAGTCCGCAAAGCACGCTCTCTCACCTGGAAAGCACAAAAACGTCATTACCAAACAGCATCTTAAAAGGCTACTAATTTCTGAGAGGCACTCTTTATTCACTTGGAGGGAAGATTACCAAGAGCCTATAACCTATGTTCAGGCTCCATTTAGGAATAATCTCCTCAGGACATCACTTAATCCTTTAAAGAATTATCTAGGGAAAAAAAAAAAAAAAAAATAATAAGGCACTGTTTATTGTTCTGTACTTTCAAAGAGTTCCTTCACGCCAAGGCAAATCCACAGAAGAAAAACATCCCTTAAAGTGCTAGGGACAATTTTCTCAAAGCCATCAGAAAGGAGGCAGGGGAAGGAGGAGAGGGAGAAAAAAAAAAAAAAAAAAAAAAAAAAAAAAAAAAAAAAAAACCACCACATACACACACACTTTGCCTTGAGCTTCTTAACAAGTTTCAATGAAAAGACAATGTTTGTGACAAAAAGCTGTGTGAAAAACATCAGAGGAGGAAGGCCAAGGAAGAGGCACACGAAACTCCACTGGCAGCTATTCTACTCGGTAGGGTAGAAGAGAGTCCGTTGGCTTCCAGGAGCCCCCAGGCAAGCCAGAGCAAGTGGCAGCAGGCACCGCATGACACACAACAGGCAGATTCAGCACCTTGTAGGAACAGGTGGCTAGGGAGACAAATGCAGGGTAAACCAGGTATACATTATTTAATCCATAGTCCCCAGTTAAATAAATAATAATAATAAAAATAAATAAAACACACAAACACACACATATACCACTAAAGTAACTTAAGAAACAAGAGTTCTGTCTTATTTTCCTGCGTTTTACAGCACTCAAAACAAGAGTCAAGGAGTCAGAGGTTTCAAACTTTATCATGTAAAAAGGTAACTTAACTTAAAGTAGACAAAAAAAAATGATGAGGAGAAAATTCAAAATTCAGGGCGAGTACAGCAAGATGTTTGAGTTTGGTTCAGTGTACAGAGAGGGGGAGAAGATAAGACTTCATTTTCAGTCATTTGAAGTCAGTGTTTAATTCAAGGATATCTTGTTTTACTTGGAATTAACTGTATGTAAAAGGCTTTTGCTGTCACAAGATTTTGTACCATGTGTTCAGCTAATAACAAAGCATTTCTCTCCTTTCCAAAGGAATTCAGAGTTAAGGTAGCCCAAGCCCCCTTGTTCTACACTGCCATCTTTAAGAAACAGCACAGTCCAAGAAAACAGTCAGCAAGACACACTTGCTGGAGGCTTTCCAAGAAAAAGAACACATACCTTTTATTCAAAGTATGATTTCATATTTATTCCAAAATATGAATTTTTAGAGAACTATGAGAGTCAAGAAGCAGCACCTCTAATTGCTTGCTACTCTAACTATAGCCTTTCTTATTTATGCCATATGATCTGTAAAAAATCATGGAAAGTCGCACTATTTCCTGATACCACAAGGCAAAAGGTGGTCACTCAGACATTTGACTAATTCATTCCACTGGGTTTTCCACAAGTGATTCACGGCTGTACTCTATTTTCCTGGAAAACATTTCACAAAGTCTGCACAGTATGTAAAGCAGTGCTCATCCCTTGTCTGGTTTCTGATTGCGACTCTTCAAGACTATCTCTCTGAAAGCAAAAAGCATTTAAATGAGCTTATTCTATCAGATACGCTTTAGTTGACTCAAGTGCTCCCATAACCAGAATAATTACCATGGCAAACATGTACACACTTGCTTATAAAAAACCAGTTACTACTTAGACATGCAACTAGATCTAGTCCACCCTTAATAGCTTGTTTTCTTTTCCCCTCTCTTGTCCATCTTAGTCCTGATGTCACAGTTTACTTCACGGCATATTTCTGTTCCTATTTAAATGAATATTGCCACTTTCCTAAGTGAAAGCAGGATTAAGTTCTTATCTGTAAACTACTCTTAACAGAGATTTAGTACTGCCTGCATGCCAATGCTAAAATCATAAAAAAAACTGAGACCAACATAAAATAGGAATTTACCTGTTTAATAAAACTGGAAGTAGGACTATGTGGGCAGGCTATGCCAATTTGTTTATACGGCAACCTCAAAAGCCAGAGGCTGTTAAGTTCCCAGGAAAGTACAAATAGTCTCTACAAGGGAAGCCTCAAAGAGCTGAGCTGTCAGCAGCCCTAAGGCCCTCCCCAGGAACCCAGCAAGGGCTGTTGTGTTTAAATAGCAGGACACAGTATTTTGCAGCAGTGTGGGTGTTAGTTGAAGGGTGGGAGGAGGGGGGAGGGAAATTATCAGACATGCCCATAGATCTGAATCCCAAGTCTCCAGATTTAGGATGAAAATTATGTTCCACATGGCAAGAAATAAGAGGTTACTTAAGAAGAAACTACCAAACTACCTCTGCCAAACCTTCAAGGATGAAAGTCTGGAGAAACACAGAAAGAAGGAAGGTATGGCGGGCAGGGGGGAGAAAGGGAACAGTGATTAAAAGCAAACAAAAATATGCAACCTTTTCCTGAAAGAATCTGAATCCTTATTTTCAAGGTAAGTCTTCCAAAACTACACGACATAAGGAACAGATACATATTTCCCTACATTTCCTGTACAAATCCATTTGTTATCACTCCATTCCCAGATGCCCTAATAAACTATTTTTAAGTAGAGAAACTTAGAAAAAGCCTCTTTAAATACTTACATCTTCTATTAAAAGTTCTTCCTTTTCTGGAAGTCACAGCATTAGTGGCCCTCTACGGAAACAAGTTGTTTGTAAAATCGTCTGTTCTTCAAATTTACTTGCCAGACTGGCTTCCAAAATCCCTCCTGCTGTCAGCTCCCTGCAGCACCCACCAACAGGGCTGACTCCAGGACTCGATCAAAGTTCTGGTTCCCCTCTCTCTGATCAGGCTTCAGCCAGGAAGGCACCACCTAAGCAAATGAGTCTTCAGAGTAGTTCCCAGGACCCTCACATCCCCCCATTCTCATTATGGGATTTAAGGGAATTTCTCTGGCCAGGGATCGCTTCCCACTTCAGAAGTCAATTGATTACCCAAATCCTCCCTTGGCAGGCTGTCTGCCACAGTACTGGGGCATTTTGCATAGCCTGAGCAGGACTTACAAATTTTATTCTGCTGAGAACTTCAAAGCCCTTGTTTCAAACAGGTTTGGTTGGACTTCTATTAGGTCTCCACTTCAAATCATTTGAAGTAGTTAAGTTCTCTTCTCCATTCACTTTTGTTAATTTTAGAAACATAGGTTATCACACAGACAAGTAAGACTGCTATAAAAAACAGGCTTTCACTGTTATAAAATTGTTCCTACTTCCCTGTGAAGTTTAAACAAAGATGAAATTTTAATAGGATATTAAACACGAATGCAATTTCCTAGGTTTCCACATGACTTTGAAATTTCATGTTTACTTGCTTTCCTAGTTCCCCAAACCCTTTTATGGAAAATAGAGCCTTTCTTCCCAGGCAGGCCAAGGAAGTAAAGCAGACAGCTCCCTCCTGGGCGCAGCCCCAAGCTATTCTTAGTCTGCTTGCTATTCATGCCCCTCTCCAAGGTATTTCTGAGGAACTTCATTAAGTCACTGCAACAATAAAGTCCTGGTCAAAGGCAAGATTACCACTGTATATCTAGCCGGTAAATAAATACAGAAAGAAACATCTTTCCCACGTCTAAAGTTAAGGCTTATTGTTTTTTCCAGATGAATTACATTTGATTGAACTGTGAAAAGCTTAGAGATTAAATGTTCTACTTCACACAATTTGAATATGAAAGGGGGGAACCCACACCCCAAACACTAATGGGCTCAGACGTTCATTATAAAAAACAGTGTGCGCAAGACTAATACATACACTTTTAGGAGTCAGAGTTTCATAAACACTGTGCTTTTAAACACCAGAGACTGGTCACTGCTTCTCAAAGTCACCTAATTTTGGCAGCCCGTAAGGAAAGCAGCATCTCAGTTGTTTCTAGAGGCAATTGAAAGAGTTTTAGCTGATGTTTCAAACCTTCTGGGCAGAGCAAAAAGGAGCTTACAAGCATTGCTAGGTCTACATTATGTAACCTGAATGTTACAACAGGGTTTTTGCGGCTTTAACTGCAAAGTAATTACAGTCTTCAAGTAAGACAATAAGCAATGCAAAGTATTAACAACATCAGCAAAAGAACCAGACTTAAAGCACAGAGAGGGCATACTGCCCAGCAGTAATGCACAAAGATAGGAAAAGATTAAGTGGGCTGGTAAAAATGGGGGAAGAAGATTACCAGCAACTCTCTTAAGAAACAATGAACTTGGGTACTTATAGGGAGCAATGTTGTCAACTATTACAAAAAGTCAGCTGCCTATTTTGAAGCTCAGAAGCTACTAGTTATGTTAAAGATAGATCAACTTGCAATAACAAAACTTTCCAAGATGTTTTTCTTTCCCCCTTGTAGGGGAGAGAGAGAGGAGAGAAAAAAAAAAAAAAAAAAAAAAAAAAAAAAAAAAAAAAGGGGAAAATTTTTTTTTAAAATAAAAAAAAAAAAAAAAAAAAAAAAAAAAAAAAAAAAAAAAAAAAAAAAAATTATTCATTTCAACACAGGACAATTAGAGCTAGATGGGTCGCCACATCAAGGTTTTCTACAGCACTTACTGCAATTTTAGATTTATAGATCCCAAGAACATTTACCCCAAATGTTCATGGCCTGGGACACAGCTCACTTCCCTGTCTTCCTCCCAGTAGGTAGGGCCAACCATTCCCAAGCAATATGGTTCCCTTTCCACCACTTTCCTCAGCCCTGTGCTGATTCCCGAGGGCCACATACAGCAGGCTGGGCCACCAGAGTGCTGCTCCAGGGCACAGAGAGCAGCTGGCCATGCAGAGCAGCCAGGGCTTGCTGGGCACATGTGCCCTGCTAGGGGATGAAGCTGCTCCACCGCTACAAGCTCAGCTTTTGGACCAAGTCAGAGCAAACTGCTGGTAACTTATTCTAAGGGTGGTTGTTCTGCATCACAGTTTAGAAGTGCAAGTTTGGTAGGTGTTACTTGATTCTCCTTTGACTGGCTTCCTATTTAAAACTTACACTTTCTGAACAAGACCTGGGCAATTTTTAAGGCAGAGATGACAGAGCAATTGACAGTGCTACAAGTCATGGTTAAACTGTAGGCCCCAGACAGGGAACTTCAGAAATTTTGTCACATAATTGCAGAGGGAAGCATTGAAGAAAAGACAGCATAGATTCATAAGGTGAAGGACCTTTTTGACTAACCACTACTAGGTAATCACAACTTATTTCTAATCACTCAGCCTTGCTTCCTGTGAACAAGGATTTTCATTTATGTATTTAGAAATGATATCAGACCTTACTTTAAGCACCACAGGCCTTCTGGTCCACTACTCAGCACAGCATTTAAGAGAATGCATCTACTACCAAAAGCTTTAATAACTGACAAACTGAGGAAGAGAAACATCCCCACGAAATCATCTCCTTTCCAGAGCAACGAGGGACTCTTTAAACACTAACACTTCAGCTATGTCATGCAAGACTCATCTTCGTGGCCTCTGCATGTACTGCAAGTTACCATGGGGTTTGATCACTCAGTATTTATTTCCTGCGCTGACTTCTGTAGAAATCTAGCAAAAAGTGGCTGCAAAAAATATTCTCCATTTGACAAAAGTCCACTATTTAGATGAAAAGCCAGTGCCAAACATTTCAGAAAACTCCCCAGTACATAAAAACTGAGCAGCATGATCTGGATCTTCGACTATGCAGAACTTCTTTTCAGGACATATAGTCGCACAGAATTTTAAACTGGCTAAGCTACTTGGACTACTAAATGTTATGTACATCTTCTACATCCCGAATATACCTTCAGGAATGCATTATGTATAACGGGTTAGGGACTTACAATAATCATTTTGAAGGTAGAAACCATATCAGCTGGTGTTTGTGGTATCTGGAAGCTATTAGCTGTTCAGAGGTTCCCATGACAGAAATTGGCGGTTTCCATTTTGCACCCAGTGAACAGGTATAGACCTCAGAAATGCCATCAGTTTTAAGAGCATGCTTGACTTTTCCTAAAGGGATGAGATAAAACAGGAAAAAAAAAAAAAAAACATGGGGCAAAGCTCTCCATCACTTCAGTCAGGCCAGAATAAGACTGTAATTGGGAAGCGCTTGCACACAGATCCAACCTAACACCAGGAAGGCAGCAAACCCTGATGGCAATTGAAGGGTGTGTTTCATGCAAACTGTGAACTGTGCTAGTAGGAACAAATCACTGTGAGCAACAACTGCTGTGGCCCCATTATCTACTTTGCCCATTCCAGAGCTTCCAAAAAGCCCTGTGAGTCCCTACCTTAGTGTTAAGGGGGGGATGGCACAGAATGTCAGCTACTGCTTGGAAAGGAGGGCTTCTTCCACTGAAGGAAAAGGCCCATGTGCTTGAATGCTCCTGTGGTGGTTCAAGCTCATCAGCATGTTCCTCTCCACCCTCAGCATAGGGCAGCAAAAACCTGCTCTCCCCTTGAGAAGCACCATTGCTGCCTCTGTTTTCTAGAAGCAAACCAGGAGCTAGGGCTTATACAACTACTGCCTCCTGCATGCTATCAGTTGGCATTCTGGCACATTTAAGATACCTTATATTTAAAATTCAAAGTGCAGATATGTGCCACATTTTACCTAAGCCATCTAGATAATCCTTTAAAACCCGTGAAATTGTTAGCAGGTGAAAACTAAATTTTAATATTACCTTAGTGTCATTTGAAAAAAAAAGTGCAGCACATATTTGTATTTTAGTTGTTTTTCTTTCAATCTGCAGCTTTTCCCTTCTGGAAAGGGAAACAGGGCTTGCCTCAGATTTTAAGGAAATTATGCTGGAGGTTTTCCCTTCAATATGACAGATACATGGACTATCTAATGCTGGGGGAAGATATGGTTAAATTCCTGATGAAATGTAACAGAACATAACTCTTTAGTTACCTCACTATTTAATATCATAAAATAGTTGTTTTTTTAATATATATATAAGAGGGAGTAAGACAGTAGGGGGAAGATAAGGATTGACCTGTATAAAGTCTCTCCCCCCCCCCCCAAAAAAAAACAAAGAGTATTTTTAAAGGGCCTTTTTCTTCACAGCAAGATAGTAGAATCTTTCTTTTATTAAGTGAAATAATCATAGCTAACTACAAGTAATGTACCTCACAGTGTTTGTCTTGTGACTACTCTTCTCCTGCATTCTCTGTAACTAAGGGAAAAATCAGTCAAGGAAAAAAAAAATTATATATATACACATACACACACACACCCACACACACCCACACCCTTTTACCCAGGAGGTTTTAGAAAACCACAGACGTTAAAAAGCAGGTTTGTATCTTTGGGAACTTTAGTGAATGAAATTTTCCACTAAAGTGAGAGAAAGGAAGAAAGAAAGGCAAGATGGTATCAAAATATTTTTAAAGGAATGTTTTGGGTGGATCTGAAAATTTCAAATGTATTCTTAAAATGTTAATAAAATGGTCCATCCACAGAAGAGGCTGCATTTTATCCTAAATCACACACATTTTTAGTGCGATTAGAGTCTGGTGTACTGAAACTTTTTCAGTCACATTCAATTAATGCCAAGATAAATAAATTATATATCTTTGGGGGGGGGGGGGAGGGGAAATATTAAAATAATATCAAGTAAAGCCTTTTGACAATCACATAGCCCTACTTTCTGCAAAGTTTGTGAAGCTTTCAGTTAAGTAACCTTCCCCCACCCCGAAGAGCCACCTGATAGCATCACACAGGCTGAATTACTTCAACTGCCAGTGGAAATTTTTTTTGGCATTAAATAACAAAAAACTAACAAACAAAACCCAGCCCTCAAACAAGAAAACAGACATATGACCCTCTGACCTAAACAGGGATGCCTCAGGGTAATTCTGCTGTTGAAAGTTACCATTAAAAAGCAAATAAACAAAACACCACTCTGACCTTTAAAGCTTCTGCTATACTTAACAGTGTAGCTTTAGGTATACATTCAATTTCCTTCTTTGCTTATTTGGGAAGAAGTCACCTGCTATGACTAGAGAGAAAACAACTGCCCAAAAAAAGCACCCAAACTCTTCACTATGAAACAATAACTTCTGAAACCACCATAACTTCCTGAATATTTAGGGCAAATTTTTATACTTTTTATACTTTATACTATATTTTTATATACAATTACCATTGCTGAGAACAAATAATTTCAATACTTCATTCCACCTTTGGCTTTCTCTTCCATCTTTATGAAATTGGAAAGTTTTACTTTTTCAGCAGGTGAGCTCATCACTGCACTCTGCATAAGGGCAGAGTTTTAGTGTGGCAACTTACCAAGGAAGAAACAAGAGACAGAGCCGCATCTCAAGTGGATAATTAAGGAACAGCCTCTCCCGAACTGCCTCCTCTGAGGAACTACTGCATTTCATCTGCTGTGGGCTACACTAGGAATGTTTTTCTTTTAAAGCTCACTCTGTGTACACCAAAAAAGAAACTTCATAAAGTCATTCATAAATCTACACCCCTCTCAGGCAAACGACCTTTCCCCCTGACTCCCTTCTCAGGGGAAATATTTGACTCCTATAGTGGTATCTTTATCGATTCATATCTAAGGGGGGGGCTCTTTAGCACCTTGAAAATACATGCAGTAATCAGGCACGAACACATCGGCTAAAGGTGTTTTTAGTAGTCAGAAATCACTATAATTTAGCCTAGTCTCTGATCTGATTATTCCTTTGGTTATACAACTCCAGGCAAGAGTTATTCATACTTTCCATTGCCTGCAACTGCAGCTGTTTCACTATCACTCTGGAGCCTCAGGAAAACTCAAGCCCTTAATCACTGTTTCCATTAGCCAACAGATCTTTGCTATCAGCCTGAAGTGATATGGCCAAAGTGCCAAGAACTCTAACTACGGGAAACTGATTAAAAATCTATTCTGTAAAGAGGCACCCACATGCTTCAAAAGTTGGACGAATGCTGCTGGTGGGTTCCCATTAACTCCCTCTTGCTTACACAAGGCAGGTACTCAAGCTTCCTGCACAAAACCTGACAAGTTTATCTTCCTGCTTTACATAAGAAGCCATCTCTTATTAAATTATTTCATGATCTGCAGGAAATATACATTCTAATTCTTATCTACTCCTTCCTTCCGCCACCCGTATTTAATTCAATCCTCCTCTGCAAACCAGGCTGAAACCTACATCTTCCCACTTTTGGCCAACAAGTGGCATTAAAAGAAACCGCAGCCGGTAAAAGAAACCTCATGCGGGAATTGACATGTCTAGGCTTGCAGCCTCCTAGCAAGACCATCAGCGATGAATAATTTATCACAATTCCATAAAGAAAAAACCAAGATTGAGTCCATCACAACACATCCCATAGCATTTAATCGCTTTCCGAAGTGTTAGGATGCCCTCCTTTTCTCATATTTTCACTAGAGGTCTCACAGAAGATATGTTTTATTTAAATATGTAGATTCTGACTGTCTTTTTCACCTACAAAAACTGGAAAAACAGCATCTAAAAGGGGAACCTTTGTCAAAGTCTGACCCTTTCTCGTCAATACCAAGACTTTTAAATATAAACATATAAAGTACACACGACAGACACACACGTACCTCCATTTGGCAAACATTCCTTACCTAACCTTCATCAAAGCCAGACATAATACTGCACAGCAACAAGCTATGTGCTGCTAGAAAACTAGACCCAAACTTATTACAGCATTAGGCTTTCGCGATCATTTCCATGTACAATTGGGGAAAGGTTTCTGCTGCTTCTTAATATGGCAACTGCAATGTAACCTCCAGGACAAAAGTGCCAAAAGCACCTTCTTCTCCTTGTCGATCTTCCACCATTTGAGTCGAATTTCTCCCATCACAACCTTTGACCAAGCTGAATATAGAAAGGAAAAAGTAATCAATACTTTCAACCCTCTCCTGGTTCACTGTCCTCATAGGACAGTTGGTCACACCTACCACTCTTAAAAACACTGTTTCATCAAAAATAAACACTGCCTCACTTTTTTTTTTTTTTTTTTTTTTTTTTGGGGGGGGGGGGAAGGGGAATTTTGTAATATATTTGCTACTACAGAAACCACATAACTAACTAAAATCCAACGCATCAGGTTTGTAGCTCAACAGGTTAACAGTGCATTTCCTTTCTAGGAAGTCTACCAACAGGACAAATAACTGAAGAAAAAAAAAAAAACTCAGTTATCAAAGTGTCATATAAAGCTATCTGAACTGTCTGAATGTCCTCTATTCTGAAGTGATAAATTAAGCCTATTATTTTTTCTTTAAGAAAACAGGACCAGAACAAGGAAAATTAATTTTAAAAAATCAGTACGACTACTGATAGCTCAGCTTTTGAGTAGCAGCAGTAACAAATAGTGACTATACATAGTAATAAGTAAGATGACCACCTTTCTAATTATCCCTGGCGGTAACCAGCAGCAAATGCTCAGAAGAAACAAAAGGTATAAAGCCAGGCAAACAACTACTCTTCTCCCATCACATTATGGCAATGGCACTTCACAGATTGAGAAAAGTATAGTTGTCCCAGCCACCCATGCTTGAATCTGCCCCACCTGTTTTTTAATATTATGCCTCTAGTCTCCGTAACATTCCAGGACACTGAGTCCCACTGTTTTAATTATGCACTACTAAAATATAAATGATTTTTTTTTAAGACCTCATACTCAATTTCAGGTTCCCTGAAGACAGCTGAAGATTTCAGCCTCACTAATGTTTCTACAGCATGTGTTCTATGAGAAATAGAGTAGAAATATTCCATGTGGTAGCTCACTCCCACATGGCTCCCTCTCCCAAAGGGTATTACTGTGTGTGTGTGAACAGTCTGTTACTGTCCACACTCTTTTTGCAGAATTGCATTGGGCTTGATTTTATATATATATACATATATACACACACACACACACACACACATATATATACACACACACATATACACACACAAGTCTGAAAATCCTTCATAAACACTAGGTTACAATAACTTGTACTGCATTAATAAACCCTACAGACTTAAAAATACAGTTTCCCTTGCTGAGGGGGAGGAGGGGAGGTATTTCTGGCTATCTGAATGGAAAAACCTATAACTAATTATAAAGCCATTCCTAGTTGATTTCATGCCAGAAGTGTCTGGAAGCTTTTATTGCAGATAAAGGCCTTGTGTTACTGACAAGGGTCTCAACTGGGTCCCTCATTCCATTTAAAAAAAAAAAAAAAAAAAAAAAAGTATGCAAAAGGAGCCTTTGGATCAAGCTGTTCTTGGAGTAAGAGGGAAAACAACACCAACTAAAACTTCCTAGCATCCCATCTGAAGAGGGGGACACATTTTTGATACAATATCATTAAAAGATCTCTCCTCATTTTCTGACAAGGATCAAAGCCATGACTTACACTTTATGTAGTTATATATGCTTTTAAAAGTCCTCAGACTATGATTATGTTTCTATCCAATGATCCAATGTACCACTTGGAACTTCAAATGTTGTGTACACTTTAAGTATTTCATTTTCAGTTCCTTTGAAGTTTCACTTACTGCACTAAAAGTCATTTTATTGAAGCCAAATATTACTTATTTATACATGTAAACATAATTTGGTTATTTATAGACACGTTATTTACTGAAGTTTGCTCAGCTGAATAACTGAATTTTCAGTGACAAATTCTGCTGGACACTTTAGTTTTCTTTACAACTGCTGTCTTTATTATCATTTTAAATCTATTCTATGTAGGAAAGTTTAGTCATTATCAATGAACAAAAGCATTCATATTTATGAATTCATACTATCAACTATTAAAGAGTCACACTGAGAGGTGCCCCGGATGAGCTTCAAGGTAGTATCACATCTAATCCTCTGTACTTATTTTCATACTTTCTTTTTACATGGGCATATCTGGGAAACGGTTTAATTTATTTCTACAAAACAAACAAAAGACATACGGAAAGATACCCACAGAATCAACAAATGGTTGAAGTTGGAGGACACGTCCAGAGATCATCTATTTCAACCCCATCCAGCTCAAGCTGTTACCTACAACACATTGCCAAAGATCATGTCCAGATGACTTCTGAACAGCTCCTAGCATGGAAACCCTGCAACCTCCGTCCAACTAACTCCAGTGCTCAGTCACCCCCACAGTCAGAAAGGGTTTTAACAGCCAAAACTTCCTGCATTTCATTCCTGTGTCACGTGCTCGAAGTGTCCCTGCTGGAGCAGAGGGTTGGACTATATCATCTCTAGAGGTCCTTTCCAACCTCAATCATTCTGTGATTCTGGGTGATTCTGTGATTCCATTTGTGACCACTGCCTCTAGCTCTGCCACCAGGCACTACCAAGAGAAGTCTGTCCCGATCCTCTTTGCACCCTCCCTTCAAATATTTCTGGACATTGGTTAAGACCTCCCCTCAGCCTTCTCCAGGCTGGAGAGTTCCAACTCTCCTGGCTGCTCCTCATGAGTGGTGCTCCAGTACCTTCATCATCTCTGTGGTCCTTTGCTGAGCTTACTCCAGTACCTCCAGCTCTCTCTCCCGTGCTGGCGAGCTCAGAACTGGACACTCTGTAACATCTTAATGTACGCTGGACTTGTTAACGCGACCAGGAAACAGTGATTTAAACCAGACAAAGTTCTTTAATCTTCCTAGAGAATCAAATGGAAGCTTGGAAGCCCTAAATCTTCTGTTAACATAAATCTTCCTTACGGTCATAAATCTTCCTTACGGTCTTTTCTAAAGACTTGTGGCTAACGATTAGAGCACTTTGTTAATACCTACAACATCTTTGTTATTAACGACCACTTTACAGTATTTATTTTTACTTTTGGAGAAAGCATTCTTGAGACACCTAACAACTATCTTGCGCATTACTGAAATTGTTTCCATTTACAACCAACCATGCCAGACCTGAATGCTGTTAACCCTTATTTTCACCCTATATATGACTTTTCCTAGCATATTACATAAACACAACATAATTCCATTTCCTCAAGAACTAAAAATGTAAATACCTTCATACTCAGAAATAAAATTATCAGTGTACTCTATGTTTAAAACTTGTGCTGGTGAAGTCCTTAGATAAGGATTTTGCTATTTTCCCCCTGACATAGGAAAAGACTTCAAGAGGGTCTAAGCATGCTATAAATCTGAATCTGTTCCCAATTACCTTCTCTAAACAAGACAGAGATAATGAAAGCTGCAAGCATGAGGGTTCTCTATTAATAGCTTACTTGTTTTATCAAGGCATCAGCTGGTATTCATATACTTGTAATAAAAGCACTCTGAAATGCCCTGAGCATAGCAAAGAGCTACAGAAGTGAAAATAAGTCTCCATTCACTCATGGAATCAGGCTTTTTACTAGTATTTCATGGCATTATCTCTATTTTTCACCAAAAGCATAATTAACACGGGGATAACAGTTAAAGAAAGCCAAATCACTATTTAAGCCCTCCCAAGAATGCATGAAAAAAAAGCAGCCATGCAATGCTTGATTAAGTATCTTTATGCTGTAGAGCATCTTCAGACCCTTCTACTTCAAAGATCGAATATCCAGCTCAAGAGATCACTTATTCAAATCACACTTTCATGATAGGGACCTTCATGATAGGAACCAAAGCAGTGTCCTGCATGGAAACTGGCACAACCAGCTGAAAAAACACCCCTCAGCTCACTGGCCAGAGAACATCACTCAATTGAAAGGACTGAAGGCACTATCCTTAAACTAACCAGACACACTAAGATGGAACACATTTTTAGTATTTGCTGGAGTGAATGACAATATTCCTGTTTTAACTCCATTTTCTTGTTAAAAGTATGGGGGGGGATAGGAACAATGGACACATATGCACACCTGAAAAAAGAGGGCAGAACTAGCACTGAACAAACTACAGGTATCACATTCCTATTTACTTTACAACTACACAGTGTACAAATCTCATCTTCAAAGCGAGGAATACTCTCACTTCATTCTTTGTGGACGTTTTATGTCTTTATTGCTGAAGTCTTCAGGCAGACTGTATATACAGTATAAAATGTTAGCACTCTTCACATTGCTCATAAAGCATGCTGCCTTTTCTTTCTCCTAAAGAGAGGAGGGGCAAGTTTTTTCCAAGGCCCCCGAAGAAGCTAAGGATGTTTCCTCTTGGCAATTCTCAGCAGTTCACATCTGCTGTCACATGCAGAGATATGAACAAATTTTCCTTGTGTGCTTTGCAGACTGGATATACTCCAGGAGCCAGAAAACTGCACTAGCAGGGTACTGTGCTCTACAGTAACAGCAGAGGTTATTACATCACCCACAGCACTGCATTAATATGGCTTCCAGATTTCAAGTCACTCAAAAGCCTGCCTTAACCTTTAAATAGCTGCAGAACACACCTATGTCATCATCTGAAACTACAGGAGTGTGATACTTCTGGAAATCTCATTCTATGGCAACGTTTTAAAAGTGGAATGCTCTTCAATCATTTTAAAATTCATTGTATTAAACAGGCCCCTGACATCTAGTTTTGAAGAATAATCTAAACCCTTGGCCTGGTTTGGAAAGCAGTAGCATAGAAATATTTATAAAAATTAGCACCAAAGATAGATTAAGATAAAAAAAAGGAAGCATTTAATTGATGAATTTTTAAATTACCATTACAGGAACATTTCCCTGAAAACAGTGTTTTGGTCAAACAAAAAAAATACAAACATGTACAAACATTCACTTTCTTGAAGTTTACTTCTAAAATATTTTTAAACATGTGACATAAGAGGATTGTCAAACGTGTGATTAAAAGACTTAAAGCATGTGACTGAGACAGGAAGAGATTACCAGAACACAAGTACTATTTGTAAAGAAAGTTTTGTAAATAGTCATGAGAAATATGACAAGCTTCCTGTAAAGTAGAAGTAATTCTCTGAATATTTAATGGAATACAAAATACATTGAACATGATTATAGCAGTAGACCACAAGTCAATTAAAAATTTCCAAGAGCATGGGTCATTTAACAACTCTATTTTCAGATCAATCTACAAACAAGTTTTTCCGTATTAAAACTATCTAAAGGTAAAGGAAGGGTAGGCTTGTAAAGCTATGATAATCATTAACAAGCTGCAATGTATCTGCCATTAAAAGCTCGTTACCCCTACTGTAGAGATTTCTAACCTTTTCAGGCCTAATATTAAAACACAAGCATGATCCTTCATGATGTGTTTTTAATCACAGACACTTTCAAAGACAGTTCTACTTGTATAAGCCAGGGGACATTATGTGAGGACATTGACTAGGAGACTGCTTCACTCGTACTTCTTATAGACTTAAAAATAAACAAACAACCTAAATTTCTTTAAAAATCCAGCTTTTAGTGAAATCTTTTTTCCAGCAAGCTCTGAAGGAAAAAATATCACTGTGATAACTTTTGACAACAAGCTGTTACCTTTAAGTTCAGGTTTTGATTAATCAGGAAAACTCTTTCGCTGCATTCATTAATTCGTAGTAACTTACAAGAAGATATAGCAGATAAAGGCAACTACAGGTAGTTAAAAGTAATTGAAGGATCTCAAAGCACTCTAAGGAAAACAGCACTATAAAAAAATTTCTTCCTCTGTTGCCCCCAGCTGAATTCTCCCTACATATGGTTTACGCCCCTTTGCTGCTCCCCACAAATGAAGTAAGTGGTATTCGTCTACAATTAAGTTGAAATGGAAACCTGACAGTTGACCCTGTGCCATATGCTCTAGGTGTCCCTGCTTGAGCAAGGGGGTTGGACTAGATGATCTCTAGAGGTCCCTTCCAACCTCAACCACTCTGTGAAACAGATCGAGATAACCTACTTAGCAAGGAACTACCAGGACATAAATGAAGTTATTTAGCCCCCCTGTGGCTATACTCAGAACTTTAAAGCCATTTCCGAAGTGTGCCACATCCCTCCAGGATTACATGGCACGACCAAGGGTATTTTCTATTGTACCTGCCATTAAAAAAAAAAAAAAAAAAAAGTGTCCTCTATTGATATAAAAAAAGGCTATTAAAAATGGAATACCAGTTGAAGAGGACAGAGGTATACAAAAAATATTGCTTCTTTTGATAATTAGGTACTGACACTGAGTACACAGATATAAAGTTAAAATGATGATCAAACTCATCTGTCTGCTGTATGAAGAAATACTGCTTTCCTAAGCAAGCATTATGACTCCTCTTGAATAAAGTCAACAGTACAATGTCCAAAAAATACTCAGGGAAGAGGAAGATGACATGTCAGGAAACCGTGACAGCATTTTTCCAAGGCAATTAGCCAGCTCTGAAGACCAGATTAGCTTTTGCTATGTCTAAGATATTTTTTCCTCATACTACTGTGAAAGGACAGGTAAGAGGATGCAGAATCTACAGCACCTGGAGAAATTCCAAAACTGGGTTTAAAAACTCTGTTTAAAAAAAATTAAAAAAAATAAAAAAAGCAGTAAGATAGCAAGGTTAGGTAGTGATGACAAAAGGAGCAAGTCCAGATCTTTGAGGAAAGGTAGCAACTAAATCCAATGAAATTTTTTGAAATGTTCTGTCTTAGAGGCCTAACCTCAACACATATTTCACTGGGTCTCTGGATCAGTTAGCTTTAATCTCCAGGACACTATTAAGATCACCAGTAACAAATATTTCCATATTTATCTCTGAGATTTTCCCAGTAATTTTCTGATACATGGAACACACACTTTCACAGCTACTGCTGTGAAAGATATTAATAAGAGGCCTCTGGGCAAACAAAAGCTGTATAGATGCCTATCCTACTTTGACATTAAATATCCATCTGCTCAAGGACCAGCCACCTATCCACTCAAAATGAGAACTGTGGTACTGCCAGCTACTTCTAGGTCAAGCAACTGTTCTAACTGACAATATATGAAACTTCGGAAAAATCAGGAGCGGACAATCTAGCAGAAGAGTAACTCTCAACCTTCTCACATTCTATAAAGACAACCTGCCCACTCACAGAGCTTACACTAGCTGCTTTCTGATTTCTAAAAGATCTCTGCCATTTGGTGATAACAGTAATCTAAAAAGAGACAGACACCTACCTAACTCTAGGTAGAGAGGGAATTTCACACATACGCAAATTGTTCTTTGAGAAGGAGGAGGGTGAAACAGAAATAGTTGTCAGTTAGCTGTCCTTCTATCTCACCTTTGATTGGATCAACTGAACTCAAATAGGGCAATCCAGGATTATTAAGGGCCTACTAAAGAGGAAAAAAAAACAGCTATGGAGACAAGGTATTTTAAGAGTGTTACATACACTGGAAAGGGTAGGAAATTTCTAAAATAGAAGGAAATACACACACAGATCAAAACTCGTAAGCTTCACACTTCCTTAAATCTAGTGATATTATTTTATGATACCTTTACTGTTCCTGCATCTTCACAAAAACAAAGCTATATGCAAGTGCTTGCTACACTAATAAAAGCAAGCTTATTTTTTCTGTATCTACTCTCTAGTAAAATAAGTAAGCATTAAAGAATTGTAAATATATTCCAAATATATATTTTAAAGCTGTTAGCATCTAGAAATGATTCCAAAATACTAAGCTGGCATTCTAGATCAAAACAGCTCAGTTTTCCTCAATACCTGAATCAGTCACCAGACTGCTAAAACATTACCAGATATACAGAAGACACTGTAATCTTTTCCTCTTTTTATTATACTGCATAGTATTTCTGTCTCTTTACAACTGCTTGACATGTTAACCGAATATGTTAGAAGTGTACCCGGTCCATAAAATCTACTGTTTTCCTGCATAGCAGTGGTAGATTTTCAGTTTTAATGAATTTGCTGTTGCCCTCTCTAACTGCATTAATTGAAATCAAGTTATTCATTTCAATTGCTGAGACTGATGATAGCCAAGCCCTGTTACCTAATCTCTTGAAAGTACATGTATACTCACAACATTTTTTTATATTTAAAATGGAATTTTATAAATGTGCTAAGACAGTTTATGCTGAATCTCCATTTTTTAAAAATATTTTAAGCAATCTATTCTTTCCTGTTGCCACTCTTAGCAAGAAAATAAACATTTTTTTTTTTCTCTTAATGGCAGTTTTAAATAAATATGAGTTTATTTTGATCTAAATTAGGTGTCTGGAGACAAAGATTCCTTGGAATGAAAACTTGAAAGGCAGCTAATGGTCTAAGTGCTTGCATAACCCCTTGCAGGATTGGGAAGTAGTAGGCCTCCACCTTGTCATCCATCTAACTGCTGTTTCAGAGTATACATTTCAAACTTGCAGAATCCACCTGAGAACATACTGTTTCTACATGCTATTGATGATTTTGCTTATTTTGCACAGAACCAATCATAATTATTTTCCTTCAAGGCGAATCAGACTTCAGTATCAAACTGACACAAACACACACAAAAAAGCCTGATAGCCTAACCAGCTATAAAACTTAGGGAAAAATTAAACTGTTAAACTTAATTCATTCATTTGCTCTCGATAGCAGTGAGACATGGAAGTGAAGTATGGAAAAAATAAGCTAAAATTTGAATTCCTCCTGCCTTGAGACAGCTAACAACAACATTAAGAGGAACAATTCTGAAATACTCATTTTTGCACCTACAGCTGCAGCTTGCTGCACACAATTTACAGCAGAATTGCTGGATTCCTGACAGCTGCTGTCATCTTCTCAGCTCTAGAAGAGTATTTTAAACCAAATGCACCCCCACTCGGGGAAGCAATACAGCCCTGCGTGATACTCAGACAAGACGAATCAGTATGGAAATGCCTCCCTGTGCTCGTATTTGCACAGAAACTGGGAGCAACTGGGAGCTGCAGCTACTGCCAACATGACAGGCACTGAGGTATGGAAGCAAACTGAAGTATGGGTGCTTCTGCCAACAATACCCCATCTGCTTGCACCCAGAACAGCTCCAGGTCCACTCAGCTCCCTGGCCCACATGCTCCCGGGTTCAAACGCTGCCTCCTGCCCTGCACCTCACCGACTGCCTTCAGGGGCATCAAACTTTGCAGCTAACGGCTGAGCGAGGCACAGCAATGCTCCAAGCAGCAGGCTGAGACAGCAGAGGCGCCTTTCTTCACCTCTATGGACGTACTGGCCCTAACCCGCCCGTCAGCCCCACAGGGGGCCCCTGCGATGAAACCAGAGGAGAGAGGCGGCCGCACAAAGACTCCCCAGAGCCCGCCCACCACGGCCGGGCCAGCGGGACAAAACCACCCTCGGCTCCCGCGCCGCGCAGGGAGAGCGGGCACGAGGCAGGGCCTCTGCCCTCCCTCCCCTCGGCCCCCTCCTGCGAGGGAGGGCAGTGGAGGCGGCGGCGGGGAGCGGCCCTGGCG
>VZSV01000053.1:3745310-3755844 GCA_013398735.1 Nothocercus julius
GGATGAATAAATAATAATCAAAATATCCTTTCTGTATGCAAGCTAGCCTCAAGCTGCGGTCACGTATGTCATATTTCTCTTAACCTGTGTCAAGAACAAGCCAACCAAGCGTCCTATGCCATGAATGGTTTGCAGAGTACAAGGCTTCTGAGAAGAAGTAGGGGAAAGAAAGGAGGAGAAGAAAAAAAGAAAAAAAAAGAGTTGTAATAACATGGCTTGCATCGGGTTTTGCTGAAAAGTGATTGTTGATCTTCAGCATTTTTCTGTACTTTCTTAGAGGTATCTTCCTGCTACGGATCAATTTTATATATTTGTGAAAGAAGACATGCAAAAGTGTCGTAAAGCCATGTATGTCTGTCTCCATTCCTCCTTACCTTGGAGCTGAAGGAGACATCATCGTACACCCCTTCTGTCTTCCTCTGGGTCAAAAGGCTACACAAAGTGGACTGTTCCTTGCTAGGCTCAGGGAGCTGCTTGTATCAGACATTCCCACAGGGGAGAACAAAGGCTGCCCAAAGTGCTTAGCCTTTCCTCCTAAACTGCTGGTCAGTCTAACAAAACTGTCCTAGACAAGCATTTCTTACATATCTCTATATATACATGCACAAATACTGAAGTACATTTAGCTAGTAAGGGACTAGTTCACCCAAAGTGAACTTTTTTTTTTTTTGTAAGCTACTGTGGTGCTTGCCTGTTTTCCCTAAACATTCTATCCTAGTGAAGTACATTGCATTATAAGGATAGCACAGAGTGGTAAAATGTGGCAAGGAGTGAGAAGGTGCTAGATAATAGCTGGCAAAAAAAATGACCTAATGTTCTACCTCTGCAGGGTTGCTCAAGGATGAGTGAGGTTGGAAAAGTGGAAAGAACCATGAATCAAAAACTTCTCACTCTCCTGTTCAAGACCAAAAGCATGGCTGCTAGCTGAATGTGCTCGAGTTCCCACGATGAGCTAGATAGAGCCAATGCAATAACATTAGAGACCCTTTTTATTAGGGGATAGTCACTCTTAGCAACTTGAGGGCATATCCTATACTTCATTTCCAGGTTACGAGAAACTTCTTGTAGACACGAGTGAGGAGACAACTGGCATTCATACCATAGCACAGAGTCCCAGAATTTACTTAGAAAGCAACGCTTCACTACACTATCATCACTTCACTACCAGGAATATCATCAGGAACCATCTAACCAGACTAAAAAAAACTTCAATTCTGAATATCTAGTATTCTAGGTCATGATTTTTTTTAACTGTTTAGGCAATACATGTTACGGTGCACTTGGAAAAAAAAAAAATGCTGGGCCAAACCCAACATTAGATTTTGTAACCGGACTGTGAACATACTCGTACAGGCCACCATGGATCACTTATTCAGCAATGTTAATACTTTGTTTTAAACATGGTATGGCAAGTATTTTCAATAGTGTTCAAACTAAGGTATTCTTACAGATCTCCTTTTCTGAAATGCAGCATATAACAAGACATTTCTGGGAAAGTGAAGAACTTGGGAAAAAAATAAATTCTGCTGGTTCGAAATGCTGTCCCACTTAACGGTATGTATTGTGCAAAGTTTGCAGCAGAGATAACAGCCCCACTACTTGAGATACCACTGTTATCGCATCTTAGAGTTAACTCTGCTGACCTTTCTTTTCCAACAGATCAAAGACTTTAAACTGGTGGATTACTGGTCTCAGCCAATTTTAATGGGATCTTTGACAATACAGCAAGAAGGAGAAAAATGCTAAGTGAAGAGATAATCATTTGCCTCTCCCTCCTCTGCTTTTAGGGTATTTTTTTCCAGACTGTAATCTGAGTGTTTTGAACCATGTAAGCCTTTCTTAGGGAGATAAGCTCTCATCTTAGATCAGGGTATTTTCGTGAATGATTGCTGTAATTGCCCTAAGACTGCATGCATTCTTGTAGCAGTTTTCACAATAGTTCAGACAAAGTGTACCTTAAAAGACAAAAGAAAACAACAGCAACATAATAACCTGCACATGAATTAGCTGAAATTACACTAAATTATTCCAACCTGTAGACAAGCTAGTGCATTTGCTAGTGCTCATCCCTTAATCTCAAATTTGCTTCCTGACATGAGTAGCAACATTCACCTCTTTAAAGAAAGACAAGCTACATGTCTTCTCCACATTGGAAGTTCTAGCTCTCTACAAAATTTCACCTGACAAATCTAAATAGAAATCTACTATGACCTATACTTAAAAAAAATGCAAACAAGAAACAAAACCTACCAGCAAATTCCTCTAATTTTACTCTGGCACCTTACTATAATGTTTGCCATTGAAAACCATTCATCTACCTCGTACTGGTGTAATGGCCTGAGCCCCTAGGTGGTAAATGTAAATCCATGGCAGATTAATAGGTGAAAATAGGTGAATAAATTGCCGCTGTTTATCCTAAGCGTACTTTAAACAACGTGCACTACCATCTAGTGGTAGAAGGAAAATCACAAAGCATCTCAAAACCTTTTATTACATGTACCTGCCTACAAAAATCCTCACTTCAAGTGAAAATTAGCTATCCTGAACCGGCATAAAAAAAAAAAAAAAAAAAGTTAGTTTTGTAGCCAACAGAATACAGGGAGTTGCTGTGGTCTGTATCAGGTCAACCAACTATTTCCAGCTGAACGGACGGTTCTTCAGAAGGTGCTCTAGTATTTGAAAGAGGGGCAGGAAAGAAACACCCAAACGAAATGCCATACTTGTTTGTAGTGAAGCTCAGCTTTCTATACCTAATTTGGTAGGAGGCTGTGAAGAAATTTGAGGTGCCAGAGCTTCAAAGTCTTGCTAAAGTGCCTTTAAAGCAGCCGGACGTGCACAAAGCTCACGCAAGCCATGCAGATCGGTTGCTTTGTTAAGTGTCTATCAGCACAATCTCTTCCCTTTTCCGCATATCTCCCTCTTGTGCCATTGTTCCTTGCGCAGCGTTCCCGCGGGCGAGATGCTGTGGCGCTCTGCAATGCCCCTTCCTGTGTTTGCACTGTGCCGGCCACAATCCCATTCCTAAGGTCACCGCCACCTTTGGATGCCACGGTGATAAGTTCTGCATTATAGCAAGGGTTACCGTGTACCTCTGCCGATTTTTAAACCGTGCTCTGGTAAGTCAGCTCCTCGATTAGGCAGGAAGAGTTATGCACAGTAGAGGTAAATGAGCCATTTATTTCGGAGCAGTCAGTAATAAGGTGTCTGGTTACTGATTTACTGTAGAGGTCCTTTACAGGTGCCACAGAACAAACAGGTTTTGTTGGTAAGCACTTCTGAAAAGGAACAATAAGTATAATACAGTAACAGCAAAAATATATGAAAACTGTTAGCATGAAAACAGTCAAGAGAAGGAATAAAGTTGGATTCCTCATCCTGAGAAAAAGAGAAGAAACCACACACACCGACGAGAGACTGCTGTACAGCCTTCATGACAATAACGTGAACACTGGGGAAAAAATGGACCTGGGTCTGTACAGAACACACTCTGTAATCCTAGGAATATTGTGCATGATTTTTCCTAACTCTTGTCATCACTAGTAGAGCGCTATGTACCAAAACAAATTTCATTAAACACACTCAAAAGAATTACTCAGCTGCATGGCTTTCATGGGAACTTCAAACAGGAATCAAGCAGAAGAAAAAATGGGCCAGCCTCTCACTACAGGTTTACAAAGGCATAGATTTTATTTTTATAGATGATATGAAACATTATTTCCAAAGCTACCTTTATGGAGTATAAAATAGCTTTCACTTCAGATTTCTTTCAAAACGTGGTTGCTTATAAAAAGCTACATAAAGAAGTAATCCATTTTTCTAATAAATCGAATGATCTAACAGTAACCATACAAGTAATCTGCAATTATCTTATACTGACAATGAAGTACTAGCAATCAATGTACCTATCAGTTGCACATATCATTTACTTCTATATCACCTTTGTAATTATTTGAATAATTTTATCACTATTTTGTAATATTAAGCTTTATTCGTAAAACTGTAATTATTTTAAATAATGTGCTTTATTTTTAAAGCACATTGAGATATGTAAATAGGAAGTCTGTTAGTAGCAAAGGCCAATGGAAATTGTGCAGAATGTAATCCTATTTTACATGTGAAGAAATCTGTAAGAGCTGTAGAGAGTAAACTGAAATTTAAAATATAAGCAAAAATAAAAAGATCAAATGAACTGTGGTAGAGATTACATCTTAAGGTGTTATTTCAAGATGGCATAGGCACAATAATTAACAAACTAATATGGAATAAGTGATAGTTTAACATAATAGGAATAAAAGGAACAGAGGGATTCAAATTAAAATAAAAACACATCTTTCAGACCTGGGGAACAATTCTGGTTTATTTTCAAGTTCCATGGAAAAATCTGATGATGGATCTAAGGAGGACTTCATATGCAATTTTGTAAACTAGGCCAAAGTAAGAAAAGTAGCGCTTATAACATAGAAAACATGGCAATACTGTTACATAGTTCACTTATGCAGCTTTGAGAATAAATACGTCCTAAGCATTCTGCCAAACAAGCAAGGGCACGTTGCCTTCTCCAAAGAGCTTACATTTAAAGGACTGCATTTCAGATACCTTGAGCACACAAAATTCAGCTGATCTGAGAGCAGCTCAGCACTTTTGAAAACTCACGCCCCAAATTCAGCTTTGCAGTATATATGAGAAAACAGAGATGGAAGAATAACGAGGATGACAATAATGAAATCACAGTTACTTAATAAGGCCCAGATCCTTACAAAGACTCTTAGCTTTAAACATATCAGTAATCCTATTGAATCGTGCAAATCACGACGGTCCTTTAAATAGTGTTGTGCATGTATCCTCCCCAAAGGATTTGTACATGAGGCAGGAGAGGCAAGTGGTGACAGGGCATTTAAAAACAAGGAGTGGAGGAATTCTGTGAAATAAGTTTCACTGGGATGTCCACGTAGAATCAAAAGAACAGATAAAGGCCTGGAATACCCCAAAAGGAAAGCAAGTCTGGAGTTCAAGTTAGAGAAATGTTGCAGTTGACCTTATTTACCTAGAAAATGAGATCAAGTGAGGTCCAGGAGAGTCATTAGACTTGCTAAGACCACGATAAGTTTGCAGCACTTTGAAAATTAATTCAAAGCAATTATTTTATCGACTTATATGTAGTGCTTGACAATAAAAATGTTCTTATAAGGTCCACTTGTTATCCTGCCAGTGGCACTTGGAGTACATCATTGCTTCATTAAAATCTTACTGCTTAACAAAAAAGAAAAATAAAAGATAGGAATAAGAAAGTCGAAGGATTTAGGGGGGAAATAAGCAGATTTTAAGCACTTAACTTTTTTTAAATGGCAAGCAGTACAGAGTTCACTTTTGGAAAGTCTTATTATTGATACTCTTCTAATCACACTTCAGAATCAGTGTGTACTCAGAATTTAAATTGTTGTAGAAGTTACTTTAGAGTCTGGAGCTCTGTGAGAATTCAGATAAGTTAATAACAGAAGGAAGAGAGGGTCTGGTAGTATGGGCCAGGAAGGTGCACCTGCTTTTCCTTAGCACTTTTCTCAGCCTTGCTTAGAGATACTTGCCTATGTTTTCTAGGCCAGCACCTTTTACCAGTAATGACTGTAAATTTACTAGAGATGCCGCAGTCAACTGCGGAGAAAGTCATAAATAATAAGTTAACTTCTAAATTACAGCAGAACAGTATTCCACCTACACAATCTCTCTGTTACCTTAGCCCTGTAAAAAATCATCTTGCTTTTGATGAGCTAAGGATACGTCCCCGCAGCTCTGCTGGTAAACAGAAGGCTAAAGCAGAACAGCGCATATCAAAACTTTCTCTTGAAATAAATGACTCCAGGCATCTTGTTCGGACATTACACTTGCAGCACGCTGCCTTTGAGCCCGGCTTACAGGCTGTTTCTGCTCCCGCATGTATACGTACGTACGTATACACGTACGCACCTCCTTCCCAAGCAGGCCGCCGCTAAGCAGCTGGGAAGGAGCCGATCGCCTCTAATCAGCTTAGCGGGGGGAAGCTCACAAAACTAAATACAGATGGTACCCCCCTCGCCCCCCCGTGCGCACACCATGCGCCCCCGTTTTCAGTGAAGAGACATCTCTTCCTGTTAATTTTGATAAGGGGGACTGAACACCTTATCGAATGCAAAGCAACAGGACATCACACAGGCCTCACAAAGGCTTTGGCAGCCGCGCTGTCGTATGGGATAATGTTTTATACCACTGTTGGTGGAAACTCAAGCAAAAGTGCCAACTGCCAAAAGAGCTAATGCAGAGCGTACGTGTGAGTAAGGGGGGCCAAGCTTTAGCCCACATTTTGCTGGCAGCCCCTTTTCAAACTTCAGGCTTTAAGAGAACCACGTGGGAGAGGAGCCATCTCAGCCGGGTTCACGTGTCTCCAGCAGCGACACCGCCCTGGGCCGGCTGCCGCCGTAGCTCACGCGCAGAAGCAGGAGCTGGAGGCTCTGCTCACTTGTATTTCCCGCTAAATTCAACACAAATTTGTGGTTGCTCAGCTCGTAGTAGAGAAAAGCACGAGCCCAACTGCGAGCAGGCAGCTTTTGGCCTGGGGGTAGGCAGCTTCGCTCCTGAGCAGCAGTAAACGCTGGCGAGAGCGGATGCGCTTGGCAAAACAGCGTTAGTTGGGCCGGCAGCAGGGAACAGGCAGGACAGGCTCCTGGGTGAGGCAGCCGCCGGCGCGGGGGGCGGGAGCGCCTTGCTGATGCCATTGCCCTAGTTCGCAGCGGGGTGCATTAGGGTAAACCGTTAAATAATTGGCAGTCACGTTACCGCGTAGGACCATGAACAGGCTGGCGGGGGCATGAAAACGAAAACTCAGGCTGTTCTGCTTGGCCCTGGGGCCAGGGAGGAGGGCTGTCTCAGAGCCCCGTTGTAATGCAAGGGGTGTTTCTCCTTACCCCCGGCTGCAAAAACGATAGCCTTGATCTGCAACCTTCTGTACAGTCAAGGAAGGAAGAGGAGTTACAATAATCCAAGGAAGCACAGCGTAACTGATAACCCCCAGGGATACAGCCTGTTTGCTAAGGGACTCTAAAGGGGTCTTCATGTGGTCTGCTAATGTCCAACAGCTGTGATACTTAATTACCTGCCCTCATCTTTTAAATGGAGAAGGTAGACACTAATCCTTCCTGAAGCCAAAATGGCAGAACAGTATTTATTAGTTGAGACAGATGGGATGTAAAGAGCTTGAAGCAGTAAAGGAGCATGAATCAAGAAAGAGTAATTGTTAAGTGACTGATTTAGAGGGGAAGAGCTTTGAATGAATAGAATGCAGAACAACAAATATCCAAACTAATCCATGGTTTTCACTGGGACAGGTCTACTTTTAATGGCCCATTTCCAAAATTTCCTGTGTAAAACCACACTGAAGAGTTGTAAGGAGCTCTATTAGGGTGGTCTCTGAGTTGTGCCCACCTTGTCCCCTATAATCCCTCCCCTCTGTCGCTCCAAATTTCTACTTTGACTCTCTCACTTGCGGATTTCATGGCCTAAGCACAAGTGAGGTGGACAGCTAGAGCAGGCAGTAGTCACTGCGCTGCTTGGGGCGCAGCAGGGAATGGAGCTGCACGTCACATCCACCCTCCGCTTATAACCTCTTAATTCATGGGAACTATGGGAACAGGCAGCATGGAAACAATGCAAGCATTTTCACAGAAACAAACAAACAAACAAACAAAAAACTATTTGCATTTGAAAAAAGGGTATGTTTTCCATATAGCAAAAGTGGTAGGGAAGCAAAATCCTTGGAGTTTTCTACACAGGATGCCTCACAGATTTGACTTCACAATTAATCTCTCAGTCTACCTCTCCAAAATATTGTAGTTGCCCTTAAAATAATCATTAATCCAATGCCTACAAATACTATTGCTAGGTCTTAACTCTGCCAAAATTAGAAAAATGTCTGTGCTTATACTTGAGGAAAAACATAGCAAGATCCATTAAAAACTATTATGAAGTAAAACATTATTTCAGAAGAATTGCAGATGTATTAAACACTATACCTTAAATTTTTCCCTGTTATAAAAAGATAGTAACAACAGTATGATTGTATCAGCTGTTAGTCCTTTTCTGTTCTGCCTTTGTCAGACGCTTATGAGTATTTAAATAGCTAATCATTTGTTACACTTAAATGTTGCCCAACATTAATAATCAGACCGTGTTTATCACTGAAAGACTTTTTGCTGACCTTGAAATCCTCACCTTCCTTGGTGCTGAATTGACAGCCACAGAGCTGGGACAAATAAAGGAAAATAGGAAACACGTTAAGACTGCTCTCTGGTGAATAAGTCCTGGTGAGGCACAGTCGGTTTTCCGGTAATCCCATGAAATCATTGTAATGCAAGTCCCATGCCAGAACAAGGACTGAAACTGCCAGAAGAGGCATTTAGGGCAGTGATGTGGATCTGCCATCCAGGGGACAGGTTAAAGGGAGAAACACTGCGGAGCAGCCGCCTCAGGGAGCCCACGGGGGCTGCAAGGAGGAGCTCAGCCGGGGGTGCACATCAGCCACCAAAGCTGAGCTGGAGGGGACTGGGAGCAGGAGAGAGTTTCCCAGGGGCACAACCCAACCCAGCTTGGTTTCTCTGAGCTACCCAGTGGTGTATATAGCCAGTGGTTATATCTGTACTAGGATTCTCCTGCAGATTTCCCACCGCTGTTGTGCTGTGGGTGTTGGTCATTCCCATGGTGTGAAAACCTCAGCAGAGATGAGCCATCTTCCTTCCAGACAGCCTCCTGTCTACTTTGGTGGAGGGCACAGCGTGGCAATGAGTGACTTGTCTGCCCAGCTGCCTTCAGCTGTGCTCCATGTCACATCTGAAAGCAAGAAGATTTTTATTGCCCCGGGGGAAGGTGGCCAGCATTTGGCTAGTGAGGATTAGGACAAGGGAGCCTATATTATCTCTGTAGAAACAGAGATGTCCAAGATGCGCATTTATTCCCCTGATACCTGAGCTTCTACAAGAGAAGAGAAGCAACTGCCTTATGATGGATCATGCTGAGCCATGTTGATCCCAACTGCCCAACTTTGAGACACCTTCTGATCACAACTGCCCACAACTTCAGTCTTCACCTCCCACTTCTCTTTATCTCCCTGGCAAAGCACCTCTGGGCAAGCGTAACTTCTACGAAAAACAGTTGTGGCACTGTTTTATTATTATTATTATTATTGCCTTTTGGTTTGTTTTTATCAGGGCAAGTATTTTAACTGGCCTACTGGTTTAGCTTATAGTATTTCCCGGCTCCTGTTGACTGCATAGTCTCTCTTGCTGCTGACTCCAAAATCTCGTGTTCACAGTCTGCTCCATCTCTCTTCACATACAAGTATAAAAAAGTGTTTTATAACTACTTGTATAAAAATATTTAACTCCATATTTTTAAATACACTTCCTCATTCTTGTCAGCTAACTTTTCCATCTCCTGTTCTCTCTCCACCTAGAAAACTAGGAAGATATTCCTTCCAAGCAACAGAATCCATGAAATAAGTAATCCTTCCACAGAAATCACCACCGCTGGACTTATGGAGTGAGTGGGACTAGGGCATGTTGAAGCTCCTGGAAAATGACTTCTGCCTCCCAAGAGCAAAACTGTACTGAAGGTTATTCTCACACCTACATACTGTCTTTTTCTTTTCATGGAGCTTCAGTGTCTCTATAAGCAAGAAAAATTACCAGAAGTGTGGAAGAGAGTTTCATATCTGGAAAAGACAAATTAACATGGGATGAATCTGCCTCTCGCTAACCTCCTGCTCCTGGGCACATGTGCCTGCTGCCAATGCTCTTGGCTCTCCCATGTCACTCCTACAGAAGTCAAAGCTAGACGGGCACCAGGATGCAGCGGGAAACGGGGCGCTGCAGCTCGGTGCCTCAGATTTGACGCCAAATACTCAAGCAGCACTCAGAGATACTGCGCTGTGCCCCTTCCTCATGCACCGTGATGGGCACTGCGTGGACCCGTCGGCTTTCTCTGATCAACGCCTGTCCAAGCGTGGCCTCATTCTCTTGCTGCACTCTCTGAACACCAAGGTTGCAACTGGAAGGTTAATGAGGAGGGACTCCTGCACACCTCCTCACAACTTTTCCCCTCTTGCCACTGGGAAGAGGTGGGAGAGCAAGGGCTCTTCCTACAGGTGAGAGGTGTTGCCTCAGGACTTGTGGGTCCAAGACTGGAAGGGGAGGGCAGGCAGGGTGTCTGGAGGGCGGCAAGGGCAGAGCACGAGAAGCCAGGGCAGGACGGCATTGGGGCGACACCACGAACCAGCTTCCGAAATCGGGGCAAAACTTTTTGGCAACCCTTTTGCCGACTCTCCAGAAACCCTGAGTGCTGCTTCCACCGGGGATACCCCCACCGCTCCCCCCAGTGGCAGGAAAGCCTTTCCCGAGGGGAGCAGACACAGCGCGGGGCGGAGAGCGGCCGCGGGACGCAGCGGGAGCGGGGCGAGGAGGAGGAGGAAGGGGGGAGGAGGAGCAGCAGCTGCACCTGCGGCCCCCGCCCCCGC
>VZSV01000053.1:3756876-3770680 GCA_013398735.1 Nothocercus julius
GGGGAGGTGGAGGGAGAGACCCCGCCCGGGAAAGACGCGGAGGAGGTAATGGGAGAGACCCCGCCCGGGAAAGACCCGGAGGAAGCGGCGGGAGAGACCCCGCCCGGGAAAGACCCGGAGGAAGCGGCGGGAGAGACCCCGGCCTGGACGGACCCCGGGGAGGCGGCGGGGGCGGCTGAACCGGCCGGGAAAGACCCGGAGGAGGCGGCGGTGGCCCCGGCGGGGTCAGAGCGGGAGAAGGCGCCCGAGGAGGTGGCCCTGGCGGGGACAGTTCCCGAGGCGGCAGCAGGGGAGGTCGCCGCGGCGGGGACAGACCCCCAGGAGGAAGCGGTGACTGCGGCGGGAAGGGACCCCGAGGAGGCGGCCGAGGAGGTGGCTCCGGTGGGGTCAGACCCCGAGGAGGCGGCAGGGGAGGAAACCCGAGGGGGGTCAGACCCCGAGGGGGAAACAGCGGCCCCGGAGGCGACAGCCACCCCGTCAGGCTCAGATCGCGACGAGGCGGTCGATGAGGCTGCCTCGGAGGCGACAGCCCCCCAGGAGCAAACGGCGGCCCCGGAGGAGCCAGACGACGAGGCGGCGGCCCCATGCGAGGAGTGGGGCGCCCCCCCGAGCCCCCGGGATGCGGCGGGTACCGTCCCTGGCGCCGAGCCAGCGCCGGGGGGCGCGGAGGCAGCGCCGGGGCCTCCCCACGGGGCGCCGGACCCAGAGGGCCTGAGCCTGAACGGCCTACGGGGCCCTGCGGAGGATGAGGAGGACGAGGCGGGCTCAGCGGCCGCGCTGGAGCAGGAGGAGGAGGAGAAGCAGGAGCATGACATCTCCCTCTTCGTCAAGGTAAGGCGTGGGGCACCGTCGGGGCTGCGACCCGCTGCGTGCGTGGAAGCGTAGCTGGCAGCTCTGAGTGCCGGCTCAGCCCCTGATGGCAGGATGGGTTTTTCAGAGGCTCTCGACAGGTTTTTGAGGTCTTTGGAGCGCAGTAAGGGTGTGTAGTATTGAATCATGGGTGTTTAGGTGGAGGGAACTGGAAAATGTCCTTTGGAATATGTTGTTGGTCTTGGACGTATTGAAAACCCCCCAAAGTTTAGTCAGTTGCCCCAAATGTCGCAGTGCTGGTTTTGGTACAGCGTAACATTAACAGCGTAACATTATCCCCTAAAGCTGCTCAACCTGAACGTAGGTTTGAACAGGCAGGAGGTATATGGAAATGACCCAGAAAAGATGAAGAAATACAGTTGTCTTAAAACTAACTTCTGCTGTTTTATGCTTGAGGATTTTAGTGCTGTGTTCTCCTCTGAACCTGGAATCCCATTAAAATCACTGTGACTCCATGTGGGAAAGGGCATCTGTCCACTGACAGAATATCAGATGTGAAAATTTCTGTGTGAAGTCCTTTGTGAGATCTCTTTACCCTTTTCCAACCTCTCTGGAAAAAAAAAAAATTCATGTGGAGCAGGGTAGGATATATTTTTCCAGGGCAGACCCAAACTTACGCTGAGGAAGGAGGTGTTTTGAGGGTTCTCCACTGCCAGCCGAGCTTCCTGTGCAAACACTGCAGCCCCTGCCTTGGCCAAGGACACTTTTTTTGTAGTCTGAATTACATGTGAAAGAAAAACTTTTGGCCAATCCTCTCCTGCATAGAGGCAGAAGGTCAAGCAGTATCTGCTCATTGTTTTGTCCCACCTAAGTCTGCACTTTTTTTGCCCCAAGATTCGGTCTCTATAAGTGGGAAGAAGCTGAGGGCTGCTCTGATGCTCGTGACTGCATAGTGCCAAAAGTACTGGGTAGTGCTGTCCTGGGAAGATGAATGTTAATCATGCTTGATGTTGGTAAACTGCTCCAGCCTCTCCATAATTCAGGAATTTTCTTACAGCACAGGCTGGGAGATATTCTGTGGCTTAGAGGCAACTTTATGTGTCAGGTTGGTCTACGTTAAGGCTGGAGTTGAAACGTGTGATTTTTGTGTTAAGTTTACATTACTGCTCAGCCTAGCAGGGATGGTTTATGTACTTTTGGGTTCCAATTCCCTGTTGCACGATCACTTTTGAAACTTTTTTGCTCTTGTTTTACGCTCTCATGCATTCCCCACTTGAGTGCTGGAGTGTGGCAGGATGATAAGCAAGTGTTAAAGGCTACGTTTGTATCATAAGATCTAGGTACGCTCTTTGCAGGAGAACAGTCTGGTCAAAATGAGAAAGTGGGCTGCTGTGCAGATAGAAGTATCTATTGTGACTTTGTAATCCAAAAATACAAAGATAAAGCATTTAAAAAGTATATTTTTCAGGTAATGAGAACAGAATAAGGAGCAGTTTGATGACTGACTTAGCATTAGTAATTCCAGAATGCTTTGAGAAATGATTTCACTGGAGGAGTATTGGAAAGCTTGAAGATTTTACCTCACCCAGAGCTAGTTTGCTTCTTTTTTTTTAGCTTGAGGTTGGTGAGAGTTTTTCCACTTTCATGTTAGGAAAAAGAAGAAAAAGCTTCCTGAAGAGCTGCGAACAAGTATGGCGCCAGGCTCCTTGGGGTCCCAATTTCTATCCGTTTCTGTTGGAAATCTGCCTGTAAATGGACAAGGTGGTGGGTTGTCTGCCTCTTACCTGTGCCTCTGTGTAGAGCTTATCCAAGAGGAGGTCCATCCCCTGGTTCAGTAGCATAGTACAAATATAGAGCAGTGTTGAAGGAACCTCATAATAGGAGAAAACTTGCCAGAAGATGAGGTGGTGGTAGTCAGAATGACACTCGCTCTGTGTTAGGAGTGTTACATTAGACTTGGCTGACACTGCAATTCTTGCCACTTTTTCCGCTAATAAGGTTGCACAGGATTTCAAGCAGAAGGGTCACCTTCAAAAAGAAAGTGAGCCTTTTCTGGGAATAACTCTTTGATGACCAGCCACAACCTTTGGATAGTTATAGGCGTTTCTTGTTTTTACCATTGCTGACCATCCTCTTGTACTTTCTAATTCAGAAATGTGTTCTCATCTGCTCCTTGCAGCTTTGCTTTGGCTTGTTTCATTTTTTCATACATGTTCTTGAGTTTTGTGACTATCATGTCGTCTTGTGCTTCCCACCAAGAGGTGGGTGGTGAAGTTTCTGCTAGCTCTAGGGAAGTGGACATCAGGAATTGTGGACTTCGAAGCTGCTTTGGGCTGTTATGCAGCGTGGGGTTGTGGTTTGATCAGAGACATAGGGCTCAGGATACAGATCTGGTTCTGGGACACTCCAGCAGTAAGCAGGAATACCGTAGCCGCTAGGGGAGAGGACATCCTTCTGGACCAGCTGCTGGAAGCCACCCAGGCTACGGGTAAGGCACCTCAAAAGACACTCAACGTCTGTGTTTAGGCAATTAATTTGTGCTCATAATGAAGCTGAGCTATGTAAGACTCCTTCAGCAAGACCATATCAAAATTGCTTTGTGGGTTTCCCAAGGCTTTGATTCCCAAGGTTTTGATTTCCACTTTCCCATGAAACAACCTGCACTGTCTGTTTCCTTTAGATAGTATTGCTTGGTGTTTCTGGTCTTTCAAAGCCAAATGTTTGCAGAGGGCAAACATGTCTGATTGCTTTCTGGTAATTCCACAAGTCGTACCTGGCACCTTGGGCGGGACACCTTGGGGACATTGACACTTTGCTAGCTGGTCTTCTCTTAAGGTTAAGAGTAGGTATATTCTACTTTCCCCCTCCCCCCCCCCCCCCACCCCCCCGTGAGAGTCTTTTATTTTTCAGAAAAATGTTTGTAAATGCTCAAAGTTTATTTTACTATTTGAATTTAAGTCATTTTCTTTCTGAAAAAAAAAGATGAAAATTAGAATCTTAAAATACATCCAGTAAGTAAAATTCCATTTTTAAATAATAAAAAATCCGCTTCTGTCCGTTTTATATTTTAACTCAAACACCAGGGTCACAACTAAAAGTTTCCTCACTTGGAAGGTTTCTAGGGATAGTAATTCAGCTGTAAGTGCTGAGCACCAGCACTCAGCCAGGCCCACCTGGAACATGAGGCCTTTTCTGAGATTAGTCTTCTTTCAAGACAGTTCTTGCTTATGTTCTGGGTTAAATGGCATATGGTAAAAGCTACCTATGAACATAAGGTAAGAGATTGTATCCAGTGAAAACCAATATCCAATCTTCATGACATTCTTGAATTCTAATTCAAAGCCATTTATTTCATTCAGGGACTTATTTCATTCCTGACAGGGAGCAAAGCTTTTATGTGATCCCAGGTTCTGTTGTGCTGCAATAAAAATGAGGTTCCTTTACCGATGCAGAATTTCCTTGCACTGTTTCTGAGATGTGTTGAGGGACTTGATATACTTAAAGATGCCCTGGGCTATCAAAAGTGGAATTGGACTTTGTACGTAACTTACATTTAAGGCAAAAATGGACTGCTCTGAAATGAACCTCTCGCTTTGAATACTGTAGCCACGAAGTCTGTTGAAAGCAGGAGCTCAGATCTCTAGAAAATCAGCATAGCCTGCATGCCTCTTCAGGGTACCTGAAGCTTGACATAAACATTTAGAGTAGAAACACCAAGGAGGTATTTGTGCTTCGGTTTTGAGTTTTTGCTCGTCAGTGCTCTCAGTTTGTAAATTAGGTAAGTATGGTTTGAAGGAGAATAGCTGATGTTCTGCACTGGGTGAAAGTAGATCCGTGTTTACTGTTTATTTTTAGTGCAGATTCAGTGGAGGAACTTGAAATTCAGATGGTCTCAGGAGGGTGAAAGTAAAGATGTGTATGCATGGAGTTGCACTGCCCTGGTATTTAAGGATTAAGAGAGGTTTGGGGGGAAACTTTGGTCCTGGAGCAGAGCACAAGCCTGTTCCAGTACTGCACTGCCTAAAGTACTAAATAGCCCCAAACCACTGAAACCAACATCCAACTGAACCTGCTTGTGGCTGAGCCCTGCCGGGGCCGTAGGGCTGCCCAGCAAGGTCAAACTCATCCGCTGCTGCTGCCTACGGGTTGATGAAGAGCTCGCAGGGGGATTTTGGTTCCTTCCATGTATATGGCTATATGCAGAGCACCGTATCGGGGGGGGCCGGGCTGCATGTCAGTTAAAACACATTTTGCAAGTTTGTTCCCAAGGCAAAGCAGGAAACTGGCTGACTTCCCGGGGGTATTTGCCCTCTCCCAGCTACTTTGTCAGCAGGAATATGGCAATTTAGGGTTCCCTAATACAGCTTAAGAGGCACTCGCATTATGAATTCCTTTCATAACTCTTCAGTTTATTGTGTGAGCCCTGTGCACCTGCAGCATTTTTTTTTCTTTTTTTTTCTTTTTTTTTGCTGGGAGCTGCGTGTTCTTTCAGCAGTCTTTTCATCTGAATGAAATTGTTCTTGGGAGGCTTTTGTTTAAAAGGCAACAAATTTTCTGGATGTATAATCTTTTACAGTTTTGCCTGTCCGTGCTTTCCTTTCAGGCAGTGCAGGTTCTCAACCTTTCTAAAGCTTAGACTTCTACATGGAAGTGAATTCCTTGGAGCCGCTCACTAGAGAAGCGCGTTAGGAGCGCTGCTGCTGGAGGCATGGTTAATGAGCTCTGCTCTGTTTGCTTATGCTAATAGTAGTTTTGACAACTTAAAATCCTGTTTCAGAAACACTCCAACCACAAAGTTACACAGATCACAAAAATGAAGTTATTTTGGTAGGATCTAATACTTTTTTGGGGTGATTTTTTTTTTGTCCATTCTTTGGAAGTCTTAAAACTGTGTATGCCCATAATGTTATACCAGTCCTGTTGTCCAGGCTTATTTTAGAGGGGGGGAAGGGAAAAAAAAAAAGAAAGGATTTAAATAAAGGAAACATCTCCAAAACAATATTCCTATACCTTTTTCTATTTGTATTTACTCTGAGTGCGCTGATTCACTAAAGCACCTCACCATGTGTTTTACTTTAAGCATAGGCTTAAAGTCACGTGGTATTTAAGCCCTTTGCTAAACAGAGGTTACTTTCCTGATTTGGTCCCAGGGCATGTCCTGTATTTCTTGCTCTTTGAAACCCACAGGAGCTTTTCACGAGTTCACTCTGCTGCCCTAAATTCAACTGTGCAACCGCCGTTCGCTGGGCTCTTTGCCCTTCCTAAGGAGGCTGAGCTTATGCCCTTTACAAACCAAGGGCAAAGAGGAAAGTTTTCCTTACTTGCTTCCTGTCTTTGGTTCCTGGTTGTCACGAGGGAACCTTCATTTTATAAATCCTGTTGGATGTCCGTGTCGTTTTTGACAAGTTGCTTTAGAAATGTTGACAACTGCTCCATTTCATGATTACCATGCAGCTTGTTCTTGGGACTTTTCGTGCTGCCTGTCTAACCTGAGACTGGATTCATAATTTCAAGTAGATGAGTAATAAAGCTGTGTACTGCACTCCTCTGGCATTGACACATCTAAAACATTAGAATGTGACAGGTGAGTTTCTGGGGAAGGAAGGAAAGGGGTTTGCCACTATTTAATTCATTGGAAAGAAATATAGCTATAGTAGATGAAAACTATTATTAACTTGAGGTCAAATTTTACAAGTTCCTTCACTTAAGCATGTGCCATAGGCACAGAGTTGCAGGGTGTTTCCTGCTCCCTCCCTAGCACCATCAGTGTTTTAGCTTCAAGGTGAAACAAGGCAGGGTCAGGAAGTAATGTGAGGCGTCAGGGGCAACCAGCAGCTTTATGGTTACGCGAGCTGTGGCTCGTGTGCTGTTTTTTTCCCAGAATAGCCATAGGTATCCCGTGGGCCCTGGCTGCTGCTGACCGGGAATTCCTTGTGGGCTTAGGTGAGCTGCTACAGGCTTTGGGAAAGCAAAAAATGGTGGGCATAGAAAAGATAGAGAGGTATTCTGTCCCCTTCCCTTGTGGGTATTATAAATAATGATCAATCTGTTTGAGAATCCGTATTTTGCTTTTATTAAACTGTCTACTAGAAAAAAAACAAACAAACAAACAAAAAAAAACAAAAAAACCCAACTTTTTCATTTTGCTGACCAAAAATCTACTAGTTTGATTTGTCAGATATCCTTAATCCTAAACCAGCTTCCCCCTCCCCATGTGTTTGTTTTTTTTTTTTCCCCCATTTGAAATAAGTTCCAAATAATAAGTGAAATTATTTCCAGAACTTTGCTGTCCTGTATGTAGGAAGGGGACTAGGCAACCTTAGGATCATGCTCTCTCCACAAACAATTGTACCTTTTGGGTCCCTTCACCTTTACAGGTCCCAGTGTGGGTTACACCTCAGAGGAACACTGTGTTTCTCCATTTCTTACAGTCTTGTGCCCTTTATCGAAAGCATCCATGCAAAATTCTCTTTATGGTTATTCTTTAAAATATAGTTTAATTAGTGGGAAGAAGTGGTAATGGAAATTAATATAACTTGATAGTTTTAGGATGTCTTTCCCAGGTTAAGTCACTTGGGTTTGGTGACTGCCTACTTTTTAGCAAGAAATAAACATTTCAGAGGTTATAATCTTAGTAAAAGGAACTACCTTACCCCTTTTATAGAAGGAGAACTGAAGCATGGAGATTTACACATGTTCCATCACTGATAGTGTTCTCTGTATCTTGACTCCTGAGCTAAAGCTAATTCTCCCTTCTAAAGATGATCTTTTTGAAAAGTAAGAAATTGCATGTTCCTTGGGCTCCCACCAAGGAGCCATGAGTAAATGCTATATGAAGGTTACGCGATTATTTTCTTGCTCTGATAGTGAAATGTCACGCCGTGATAAGGAGTTGTATGCATTTCCATTTGCAGCGTCTGATTATTCAGTGATAAAAGGCTGAACAAGCTGGATGATTGCCTTTAGTAGCTTGCAGTAGCGTCAGCCTTCTCATCACTGAAGGAAGCTGGTTTAATTCCTTAACACAAATATTTAGTTTCTTAAGCCAAACAGTGTCAGTCTGTGTAGTATGTCATCTTAAATTGCTGTCTGAGACCTCCTTAGCAAAAAAATGCTCACGTGACGTTTGTATAAAGATGAGAAATGTGAGACTTGGGTGCTGGGTAGCTGTGTGATACACCACGAGCGTGAGGTGGAGAGCTTCAGGTTCTTCTGTTCGTAGGAGATGAATCTTTTGTTTGTCCTTTTCTTCTTAGTTTTTATATGTATGTATATACATGCACACACAGACATACGCATATCTGCACATGTATGCATTACATAGCTAGCTGAAGAGGGCAAAGTTATTTTTTCTCTTTTTCTCCCTACAGCAATGATTACTGCACAGCCTTGCAACCCGGCAGAGGTGGCAAGGTGGTGTTTCCCACTTCATTCTTTTTCTTCTTCACATGCTGGAAGTTTAAAATATATCTGAATGCTCAGAATAGATCGGAGTTGGAAGTTGTAATTGTTATGGCATGAAGTGAATGACGGCGGGACATTTGTCACTCCACGTGACAAATGCACGTCCTTTTTCAGGTTGCTCAAATGGGGCAGTTATAGAGACGTTGCACCATTTGCTCAGATGTCAGAGAAGAATTCTTGTGTCTTTAGGATCATTTGTTTACACTTTAGTGGTAGTTATTTTTGAAATTATTTTAAAAAGCTATTACAAAACATGAACTTTTTGAATAAAAGAAAATCAAGTAAGGTCTGGTAGTGCCCTCAGGTCTCTGATACTTATTTTTAAGGAATATCCGTGTTTACAGTTGTAAATGCTGGGGCTGGTTGTTCTGTGGCGTGATTCATGCAGTATATTTCCATTTTAAAATTGTACTTTAATGGATGATACTGTGTTTCTAATGCTTTGCAGAAGCCTTTGAATAGAAGCAAAGTTGGAGTCAGGAAGATAAAAAAATATGTTGAATTTGAATTTACACTGGGAAGGAAAGGAGTGGAATCCAAGCCCGCTATCTGTTAAGCTAATGTGTTTTTGTACTTTTTTGTGTGTTTGCAGGTACTTAAGCCTAGTTTTACCTCTTTTTAAAGGACGAGTCTTTGATAAGTCCTGCTAGAGCTGATAGAACTGATTTTTAATTGCAACATTTTACCTAGTCATTCGGTTTATTTTCTATTTGAATCAAAATGTCACTGCTCAAATGGGAGGAGGGAAAAAAAATCTCTTTTTTTCGTATTTTATCTTCACAGTTTGGTTAGAATACCAGAATTACAAAAAACACTGGAAAATTATTTTCTGAAGCCCCACAGCATGCCTTTAATGACCTACTTTCTGAGTCAGCATACAATTGTTTGTTTACTTACTACTTATGTGTTTACTAATTTATCTACAACACAAACTAGAGATTATAGTTTATATGTCTGTATAGTTTTTGCCTTTAGATTGCAACAGCACAGCTGTGTTGCAGGTTAGGAATGATAGTTAAAGTGTAAAACAGGTAAAGTGTAAAACAGGATGTGTCAGTGAAATACCAGTTAATCTGTTTTTCCCAGACCTATAATATGTTCTAGAATATAATGCTCTTTTGTTGAAGTAATTCCCCACAAGAATTTAACAGGGATATAAGATTTTTTTGTCTCAGTGTAGACTGCTCAACTGGTATCTTGCCATGTTATTAAGTACGGCTTAGGAATAGCATTGAGGTATTTAAACGTAATTCTTGTAACAGGATAAATAGCTAATAGCATTTGGTTTGTTGCTTGTGCACTTGTGACCTGGTAATGTTCCCATGAACACAAACAGACAGAAGTAAGTCCCTAGGAGGAATTCGTAGCGAAAGAAAATTTGGTTTTGACGTGGCTGGTGTGAGGTTTCAGCGTGCAAGCTAGAGATCCATAGCTGGGCAGCTTCCTGGTGTCCACGCGTGCTCGGATTTTAACGGTGTTCAGTTAAATAGGGCTCAGTTTCCTGGTGTGTGGGGTTTTTTTTTTTTTTTTCTTTTTTAACTATAGTAGTAAGAATCTTAAAGTGGATAAGGATTAGGAAGAATGATCATTCTGAGGGGAATGTATTTTTATTACTTAGCTGGCATATTTGTGTTGGGACTGAAGTCGATGAGCAGCAAAGGAATTTCCTTGGTCTGGCTCTCTTCAAAGGGCCGTGGAGCCCTTCGCACCTAGTACCGTTGGCCTCGGCTTGTGAAGTGCCTGATCTTTGAATGCCCGATGCTTTAAAAGCAGTAGAGATGTTGTCACATCTTCCGTGGGAATCGGATGGCTTACACTTTTTACAGGTGGCAGTGATTACTTCTGTTAGTTTGAAAAAATCTTAGTTGCTGTTTGTGAGTAACGTATGTATAAACCATTATCATTGCTCAAAACAAAAAAACAAATGATGATAACTGAAAGTAATGCTATTTTGGTTGCCATCTAAGCAAATGTAATTAATGTAATAATTGCTTGTATAAGAGAATAATATTCCTAGATTCCTGGATTTTTTCCCAGCCCTGTGGCAGGACTTGCTGAAGGACCACAGGCCCTTCCCCAGGCAGCAATCCTGGAGCACGAGGCAAAAATCTCCCCTCAAAACCCAGGAAAACTCCTTTATGTTTCCCTCCAAATGCTGGTGCGGCCACAGGAGCATCTGATGCCTTTTCTGCCTCTCTGGCCTGCAACGTGAGAGAAGCGAGTGCTTCAAATAGTTTTGCTTGTGACTGTCAGGCATCATTATTGAAGTAATTTATTAACTAAACTGTATCGTTCAGCTAGCGAAGCAGGGCATTACTAGTTAGCCATTGCCTTATGGCCAGGTGCTTATTTTGCTGTGGGTGTCAGCTAGTTAGATGCAGGCGCCCCTTACATTTAATTAGTGGCCTTCCCTCCCAAGAGATACCAGTGGCTTCATCGTGTTGTAACACAGGTAGTCGCAAGGACTATTTGAGGAACTAAATCCATTTTTTCATCCTGCAATTTAATTTGGTTTTAGGGTTTTAAGAGCCCCTGTTGACTGCGTCAGGCTGCCCTTAGAGAGCCGCAGGTGGAGCTGAAAATTCCTTCGACAACATTAAGGGCCTGCCCGCCCCAAGGGTGGCACCTGTAGTTTATGTAAAACAGCAGAACAGTTTTGTATTTCCTTTTGTGAGAGTCCATACATATATAGGTTTATTTTTGTAATTCCTTTAACTGAAATGGGAGAAAATGTCAGTAAGACCACAGTTTCTATAAGAATATAGTTTCTGAACAAGAATTAGAAGGCCTGCGCACAGGCAGACACGCTGTTCAGTAGAAATGGGTGCTTCATCTAAATAACAGGAGTGAGTTTGGGCCTTTTATTTCTATAAAAGATAAAATAATAAAAGGTCTATCATTTGACTGGCTCCTTAATACTGAATATTACCTTCTTTCTTACTAGTGATCCTAGAGATGTTTGGATTATAAATTCCTGTGAACTGATGCCTGTATTGCCCTGGAACAAAGTTAAGCTTTGAATTGAAGTAACTTCCACTTATTTTTCTTTTTTTTTTTTTTTTTTTTTAAATAGCATTTGGTTAATACTGCTGTTTTCACTTAATCTGTTTTGAGAGATGCAGCTATTAAAATGGAAAAGGGCTTTGTGTTGTTTTTTAGTGTTTTTCAGGCCCCGGGATATTGGTCTAATTATTTATGGAAGTCCTTCAGAAAGGTAAAATGTTTATTGCCATGAAGCTACTTCTTGATGAAGGAAAATTTATTCCCATGCATCAAAAGCGTTTAATTGCTTACTAAGTAATTAAGTTAGTTTTGAAAATAATTGCTTACCTAGCCAACCGTTAAGTAGTAAATAAGGTAGCAGAAGTTAGAATAATGGAGGCTTTCTGTGCTCCGAAATGGCTGCGGGCATCGTGGGGGAAAAGCGAGAACTGAAACCAGAGGAAATTACATCTTCAGACTCCTTTTCCTTGCTGTTCTCTAGAGAGGATTAGACTTTCCAGGTGTATATAACCCCTTTGAGCTAGGATCACTCTTCAGTACCAAATACTTATGCAAGAGCAAGGCAAATATCCTACAAAGAAACTCCAGCACTCTGTTAATCCCTCAACATGAACTGGGGACCAAAGGAATCCAAAGAGCCAGTTCCAACAAAAAAAATGAAGTATTTTGGAAATATAGTTTTAAAAGAGCTTTGCTGAAAGTATAAGTTACGAAATCCAGTGATGCAAAATAATCATAATAATGTCATGCAAATACCACGTGAAAGAAAGATATAAATGTAGAATTCCAGAAGGCTAAAAGGAAAGAAGGTAGTTTTATTAATGAAATTATTAGGAGATGTGATGAAATGCAAGTAGGTGGCCACTCTACAAGACATTAATCTTGCTGAGCTTCAAATGTTGAATTGTGAAGTAGCGAGGATTTCATTACTCCTGTAGCTGGAAACTCAGCCTGGACTCATACTCAGTGTTCGAAGAGCACTGCTCCAGCACACAGTCCATCTTTATTATCACTAGTTTTAAGCAGAATACTGGTAGTAAGAAAATCTATAATAAAAAGCTGTACGTCAATACATATGTAGAAATGTACAGCATGTAGAAATACCTAAATTACCACCCACATTGTAGGTAGATGCAATCTTTATCCATTTTTTTAAATCATTTTTTTAATTATTATTGTGGTCGCAAAAAAAAAAAAGAGTTTAATTGTGGTCTGTGGTCACTTGAAGCTGTGCAGGTGAAAAGTTAATTCCTTTTACCTATACTCATTTCCTATACTCCTTGACAGTTCTTTTTGATACAACTTTGGCTAAAAGCCTTAATCTAACACAGCATTTTATAGAGACTGCGGTGTTTTTTACTTATGTTAGGAGTGGTCTTTTCATTTTAGATTTGTATAAGACTTAGTGCATCACTCCTAGGTACTGCCTAATGTCCCACGAGGAAAAGGGGACAGCTGGGCTGACCAAGGAATGCTTCTCTCTGGATCCCAACCAGACTGTCATTTGAATCTCTGTGTGTTTGCACCAGTTGAGTAGCTGATGACGAGACATCCAGGTTGCTGGCCTTGGGGCTCCACGTGGTGCTGTCTGCCTAGAGCAGGAGCCTAATGAACAGCCTCTACAGCCTGTTTTGTGGATTGGGCACTGGGCAGCAGCACCTGATGGCTACATGTTGGGGCAGCTCAACTGCCTCTTTGCCTGGGGGTGACCCACATCCACGCTTTGCACCCCGCTGGCACCAGCCACAAGCACCCACAGCACCCGTCTGTTGTCTGGCAGGTAGCAGGTAAGACCTGTTTGAAACTCCTTATCACCAACCTTTTTGATGAGCTGTTAAGGCTCATTCTTCCAGGTATGCGTGTCTCTGAACCAACATCCCACTCCCTGCTGGTATTGCTTTCACAGGTAGGAGACTTGCTCCCTACCCACTGCCGCTTCTGCTCAGCTAGATGGTATCATATGTGTCTACACCTTGTTTTGAAGACTTTCCAGTCAGCTGGTGGATGAAGTACCTCTCCAGCCCTCGTGGCCTCCATGAGGTCTGAGCTGTTTGGGTGTGTGACAGTCCTTGGTCTTTGAGGCAATGCTGCACCTCTCTTGTTCATTTGTGGGCCGTAGCTGCCTCAAGGACTTGTGTCCTAGCGCAGCTCTGACTCTGCTGCCCTTGGTATTGCTGTGCGTGGCTACTGGGTAGAGTCGAGTCTTTTTTAACCTGGTCATCCCTGTGATCCTTGCACTGCTCCTTGTCATTTCTAAGGATGGCAACTGAACCTATCTAATGTATAAATACACAGGACTGCGTATATTACCATGTGCCCACCCCCAGCTGCAGGCAGACACAAACCCCTTTAAATAAAATCCCCTTTTGTGCCAAGAGCTCTCCCCTTCATCCGTGGAAGAGGATGACCTCTGGTACTGCTTGCCTTCTGTAATCTGGCTAATCTTAATGCAGGCACTCTCCTCATTGCCAAGAGCATCCGATCCTATCTGGCATCTGGTTGGATGGCCCACAGCCCCCTGCCACTG